>PVJI01021345.1:0-27262 GCA_004026765.1 Micronycteris hirsuta
AAATAAAATAAAAAAAATAAAACCACAATGAGATACCACCTCACACCAGTCAGAATGGCCATCATAAAGAAAGCAACAAACAAAGTGTTGGAGAGGATGCAGAGAAGAAGGAACCCTACTGCACTGTTGGTGGGAATGCAGTCTGGTGCAGCCACTGTGGAAAACAGTATGGAACTTCCTCAGAAAAATGAAAATGGAACTGCCTTTCGACCCAGCAATTCCACTTCTGGGATTATGCCCTAAGAATCCTGAAAAACCAATTCAAAAGAACCTTTGCACTCCTATGTTCATAGCAGCACAATTCACAATAGCCAAGTGCTGGAAACAACCTAAGTGCCCATCTACAAGTGAATGGATCAAGAAACTATGATACATTTACTCAATGGAATTCTACGCAGCAGAGAGAAAGGAGCTTATACCCTTTGCAACAGCATGGATGGAACTGCAGAGCATTATGCTAAGTTAAATAAGCCAGGCGGTGAGGGTGAAATACCATATGATCTCACCTTTAACTGTAACATAATCAACAAAAGAAAAAAGCAAGCAAAATATAACCAGAGACATTGCAATTAAGAACAATCTAACAATAGCCAGAGGGGAGGGGTGAGGGGATTGAGGAGAGAAGGGTTTTCAGGAACTACTACAAAGGACACATGGACAAGACCAAGGGGGAGGGTGGAAGGAAGGGAGGGAGGTGGGGTTGGATGTGGGGTGGGGGAAGAAGCTGGGGGATGAAATGCAGACAACTGTAATTGAAGAACAATAAATTATTAAAAAATGAATATATGTACCCCGATATTCACTGCAGCATTAGTAACAGCCAATATTTGGAAGCAGGCCAAGTGCCAGCGATAAATGAGTGGATAAAAAAAGCTGTGGTATATTTACATGATGAGATTTGACTACGCTGAAGAAAGTAGGAAATCTTACTTTTTGTGCCCGCATGGTTGGACCTGAAGAGCATTATGCTAAGTGAAGTAAGCCAGTCAGAGAAAGTCAAGGCACTTATGATTTCACTTACATATGCAATCTAATGAAAAAATAACCTAACAAATAAAATAGAAACAGATTTATAGATACAGAGAACACACTAATAGCTGTCAGAGGGGAGGGGATTTGGGGGGCTGGGTGAAAAAGGTGATGAGATTAAGAAAAAGAACTCACATGCCCTGACTGGTGTGACTCAGTGGATTGAGTGCGGGCCTGTGAACCAAAGGGTTGCAGGTTTGATTCCCAGTCAGGGCACATGCCTGGGTTGTGGGCCAGGTCCCCAGGAAGGGCAGGGGCACCAGAGGTAACCACACATTGATGTTTCTCTCCCTCTCTCCCTCCCTTGCCCTCTCTAAAAATACATAAATATAATCTTTTTTTAAAAAAATAAGAAAAAGAACTCATAGACACAGACAACAATATGGTGATTATCAGAGGGAAGGTGCAGTGGGAAAAGGGGTTAAATGGTGATGGAATGAGACTTGACCTTGGGATAGTGAACACACAATGTAATATACAGATGTTGTATTACAGAATTGCACACCTGAAATTTATATAATTTTATTAACCAATGTCACCCAAATAAATTCAATTTTTAAAAAGTGAAGCAGGTGAAATCCAGAGGCTCCCTGAGGTTTTGGAGCCCATCCAGGAGAATTCTTAGAATCCCAGCTCTCTGTTTATCTACCCTACTTCCAAAGTTCTGATTAAGGAAGAGAGAGGGGAAACAAGTATGCAACAACTAAAGCCTAAAGCAAACTCTTTTACTAAAAATCTATCTCTAAACAGTCCCAGAGAGCCTCTAAATAATATCATCTTACTTTAGTCTCACACTTTTAAGATAATTTGGCATCTCCTTTCTTTAAGCCTCACTAAACCTCTGAAAAGTAGATTTATTAGTAATCTCATTTTGCAAATGGGTTCACTAAGGTTCATGGAGATTAAATGTCTTGTCAATAAGTAGGCATAGCAGGCACTTGAACCCAATTCACTAATTTAATTGTTTACTATGACTTTTTATTATGGTATAATTGACACACAATATTACATTAGTTTCAGGTGTAGAACATAGTGATTCGATATTTGTATATATTGTGAAATGTCTAGTAAGTCTAGTTAAAATCTTAGATTCCCAATTTTTATTGCTCTTGCCTCCATACTACATTGCTTTTCTAACACATTGGAGTCAAGATGCAGGCCTATAGTACAAAAAGCAACTGTTCGAAATGTTAAAGTTTGTGATTAATGAACTTCATGATAATCACAGATCAGAAGAGACCTTTATATGAAAAATGGAAGCACAGAGAGGATGTACTTACTTGTCCAATGTCACACACTGAGTCATTGATGGGACAAGAAATATAGAGCAGATCTTCTCACCCTCAGAACTCTATCAATACAAACATATTACTTCTTAACTGAATTGCTTGTGTGTATGTGTGTATACATGATTGCACACATGCATGTTCATGTGTATGTGTTAGGGGTTGAGGGTTTGGGTAGGAGAAAAAGGAGAATTCACAAATAACACAGCACTACTGCTTAGGGGAGTGAGAATCAAATACTATTTAGTCCCAGAATTCAGAGACAAGGTCAGAAAGTGTCCACCTCTTGCAAGGACAACACAAACTGGCTAAGAACAACCATTTGGGAAAGTCTTTTCAGAATATAAATCTACTTCAGAGGCCCTGGTAAACACAACTGATAAGCCAAGATATATACAAAGTCTCAGAAAGGAGATTCAAACTTGTCAGGAAAACAGTACCTGAAAGAGGACTCATGTAAGAAAAAAAGTAATAAGATGACTTATCACCAGGCCATTAGGAAAGAAATATTGGGAAAAGCAGAATTGGCTGGTTAAGAATTGATGATTTGTTATCTGCATAGTACAAGATGAGGTTGGAGTAAGCAGTTGGACATTTCCCCAGAGAGGTTGAGCCTCACATCTCTAAATGGGTGCACCCCCAAGTTACCTCAGTTTCCTCATTTTGGTCTCTTTTCTTTGTATACACCACGTACCCAATTACTCAACTTCTCTATGTTCTCTTCTCTCACTCAATCCAATCTACATCTTTGATTCCACTAAGGGAAACAACTAAAGTGTTGTCACTCCAATGAAGCATATGGGGTGGGGGGAGAGTATTACTAGATCCAAATATTACTTTGAGCCCAAAAGAAGAGACTCTGATGCAGTGATTTCAAACATCAGCGAGTTGGAAGAGAGAATGTTTTAGCTTTGAAATCACAGCTGGCCATCAAATGTGGTTCTTCTGACTCATGTACTAGAGCAACTGTTGCTTTCAGCAGCCAAAAGTGGATGAGGGGGTGGAAATATTGAATCAGAATTTCTGAAGTGAGCTGGTGATAATATCTTATTGGGGATATATTGCATGACCCCAAGGGACAAGGAAATCTCCCAGTCCCTACTATGACAAATGCCTTTCACGGAGATAGAAAGGATCTCCCCTTCTCTCCTTTCCTTTCTTTGGATCTTACTTCCTATCACCTTACTTCTTTTCATTGCTTCTTCCTTCCCCCTGGGGTCCCTCTACTCTTCTGTCTTAATATCTTCCTTTCAATCTCCCTCAGGAGGCCCCTGCCACCCCAATAACCAAGACCAGAGGTGGCCTTAGGGAAACCCTTTCCCTGCCTCTTCCTCCAACTCGCTGCATAGGGGGAAACTGATTCTGCAAAGGGCCCTTTTGGAGTAGTCTTGCTTTTGTACTTGAAACACACAAAGATGTGATTGTCTCTGACTGGAACTGGGGGCGGGCAATAAAAACCATGGGGATGAGGGAATATTTTTCCTTTTCATATTCAAAGTGGCACCTCTTCAGCTCTTCAGTTTTTAAATGAGGGAATCGATGCCCAGCAACACAGAGAGGAAAGTGCTTCAGGAAAGCAAGCCAACTTTGTCCTCCTCTGCTGAGAATATATAGAGGGATCAAAAAAGCCTTGGGTGATTTGACTCACTGCCCAGGTGGGAAAGGAATCTCTTTGCCCTCATGAAAGATTCATACCACCTGCTAGAAGATATTAAGGATCTATTGAAAGGACAAACTAGGGCTACCCCAAAATTAAATTGATCAACTAGTATCAGGCCTTCCAAAATTTAACTTCTGAAATATGTTTGCACGTAAATTGCCACTAAAGGGAATTCAATTTCCACAGTGGAGAATTGTGGCCCTGGACTTTCACGCATGTCAAAAGGTAAGGTCCCTCATGCGATAAAGCCCAAGTCAGCATACGTGGACCCATGTTCATGGGAACAGAATATCCTGTAGGGGAATCTGGCTAACATATCTCTTAGATTGACAACCTTGCTGAAAACTGCCCCCTCCCTGGATTAAAGGATTTATGCTAATGCATGTCCAGGCTCTTCCTGACCAAATGTTTACAGATCAACCCAAGACTGTTGTCCTTCCATTTGCATATCTCTTCCTTTTGATGTACCTTCCTGGTCCTGTCTACCACCAGACCTGAATATACAATCTATGCATAAGTTAATGAAAACCATTCTGATGCTCTGTGCCCAAAGTCTTCAATAAAAACCCCTGGGCCCAAGGCTCGGGGCTCTCTTCCAGATGATAAGGGAGGAGTCGCGTGGTCCTGGTCCTCTATTCCTGCGTATTTCTGTGTGAGATTTATTTATACAAGCATTCAGTCACAGTCACCACAGATTTTGCTAGCCATAATCCGCAGCATGCCACCAGTTGAGGAAGGCATGTCAATGGCAGGAACAAACTGTGCATTTCTCAGTGCCCATGTTTTGCTTTGGCTAAGAATAATCACTGAGGAAATAATTTTCATGTCCAATGGTATCATAGAAAGGGTACTGAATGGGAAGCCAGGTTTCCTGAGTTTGGGCCTGATTCTGCTATTGATTGACTGTATGATGCTAATCAAATTATCTCATTGCTCTGAGCCTTGGTTATTGATCTGAAAATGAAGGAGTTATATCATCAGATTTTGAAAGTCTCTTACAATTGGGGCATTTAGAGTTCCTGGAGTCATCCAGAGGAAGATGGAAAAAAATCCAGTGGAAATAGAAAAAAAAAAACCCAGAAAATTATTCTAATCCTGAATCTTAGATCAAGGGATAGTCCTAACAGAGAAAAGGTGGTACCAAATGTTTGTCTTTCATAGGAACTGACTTTATTCATCCTGATCCTTCTAGCAAGACATAACAGGGGGTCAGTGGTGGAGACTAAAAGTCAGAAAGTGTGGCCACTGATCAGGCAAATAGAAAACCCAAACTCACCAGTATTGTAGCTTATGGAACAATGTCTGGCACTGTCAAAGAAAACAAAACAGAAGTTTAAAAATGTAAATAATAGTGTATCTCATTGGAAAGCCAAATTCTGGGCAACTATTTAAGAGAGAAAGAGGCAACTCACAGTCTGAAAAATACAGGAGTTTTAACAATCTTACTCACTGTAGCCATATTTTAAAGAGAAGAAAACTGAGGCAAAAAGAACAATATTTTGGGAACTGCAAATGGGGCTGAAAATTCTTCCCCAATTATAGATCTTAGTCTCAGACATCCAGGTAAACTCTTTCAGGAGTCCATGACCTCTCCAGAAGCAGGTGTGTCTGAGTGGTCTGACTCACAAAAGAGAAGGATATTATACCTTGATCTTTGTCTTTCCTTGAAGCTCCACTTCATATCCCTCACTCAGAGCTCAAAGAATTGTCACAGTGCTATGACTGACATGAATGCAATAAGCTATAAAAGAAATAAAGGCATGACTTTAGATCCTTTCAGGTAAAATGAATGAGAAAATATTAATGTAACAAATGCCCCCACTTCTAAATGAACTAGACCCTAAATAAAGTCCCTGAGAGAGTTTCAGTTGAGGTCTTACAGGAGGAGGAAGAGGGAGTTATGGCCTCCCTCACCAGGCCCAAATAAGGCTGTAGCACCTATCAGCTCCTAGACATCACCTCAGATGAAAGGTCATGCAATAGAAAAGCGTTAATTTAACACTAGGGTTGAGGTAGAGAAACCACCTGTACTCTCAGCTTAAATGTGACCTCCTCTGAGGGAAGTAAGATGTCAAGCAGCCTCTCACAGGTTGCCGCCAGGGCTGAACTCCCAAGGTTTACATATTCTTCTTAAGAGACAAAAGAGTGACTTTCCATACACATCCATACAGCTATCTTTCAATATTGCTGTACATAAATTAAAAAAATCAATGAGATGTGACCTAAGACCTCTGTCAACATTTTGTGCCTACTGTATATTTATAGTTGCCCTTTGGGTACATCTAGCTGTGTACACACATGAATGTATTATTTTCCAACTAATGATCCCAATTTAGGGTATTGGGTAAGAGTTTTACATGGGGAACTATGACTAAAAATTTTGTTGGAAACTAAGTATAATTCCTTGGTAAAGAAAAACCATTTATTAACTAAAGCACAATCCTTGACCTTCCTGAAAATTGTCATCCTATGAAGTAAGACCTTGTTCAAGTTGAGTCTTAAATAAAAGTCCAAAACTTATTCTCATACACTTTTGAGAAGGTAATTCTTTTAGAAGCTTAGTACAGCCTAAGTTGGAAGGCATGGCTGAAAAGAACTGGAAGAAATTTCTGCTATGTTCACTCACAATGACTTTCCTTCTTTTGACATCTCAGTAGTGTTGTTGGTGTCTTCCTCACTAAGTCATGGGCACCCAGACCATCTGCTCAAAAATGGTTGTCCTATACCTAAAAGTCATATGATCATCTAGTATGACCCTAGCCAACCCTATGTGTGTCATTTCACTAGCATCTTGTTGTGAGGGAGACTTTCAGTAGACTAATCCTACTGGTGGGAAATACACCACTCAAAAGAGAGAGAGAGCTCTGACAGGTGTGACTCAGTTGGTTGGAGTATAGTCCTGTAAACCAAAAGGTCAATTCCTGGTCAGGACACATGCCTAGGTTGTGGGTTTGGTCCCCAGGTGGGAGTGCATGCAAGAGGCAACTGATCCATGTTTCTGTCCCTCTCTTTCTCCCTCCCTTTCCCTCTTTCTAAAATCAATAAGCAACTCCTTGGGTAGGCATAGATTTCAAAAAGAATGGAAAAAATGTTTTAAAAGAGAGAGAGAGCCCTAGCTCATTCCGGCCACCATCTAATTGTGTAGCAAGGAGGATCACTCCAGAGCTGTGTCAGTAGTCACATCCATTCTAGTATCAATAGATACAACTGGCCACAAATGAGGTACTGGTGAAGTTGATTTTTAATAGACCTGTGATATCCCCCAGTCTCATATCCAAAATGAAGTTAGAGGCTACCTCTTTACAGATATTCAATCAGCTGTAGAGTTTAATGCCACATTTTAGTTACAGTTATTAGCTTCCAGATGAGCACACTAACCAGCTCCTTTAGTGAAAAAACCACATGTGGATATTTCTTTTATCCCTCCTAATGCCCTTCTTGTGTGTCAGTGATTAATAAACACCTTATGTGTATGATTCATTCCATTTTCTTCTTCCTAGCTGATCACCGGGCAAGGAGCTTCTTAAATCTGAAAATTCAATTTCTGCTCTCAGCTCTATATATTCAATGTGAAATGTGTGGAGTTTCCTTAGTGCAGACCACAATATGACTTTAATCTTCTACAAGCTTATGTCAGTCCGGGCCACTGTGCCAAATCTGCGTTGCAGTTCCATGATCAATTTCACTTCATCTTGAGTTGCACTTCAAAAGCAAAGTCATATGCTTAGCAGTTTTTTGATGCTATGTCAATGGACTTGGTGATATCTGTAGAGTTCGAAAACCTTTTCAGGTATCAGAAAAGCTGTCTGACAACAGCTCCTAAGTTCCATGCTGCCTCCATAGCCATGGCTGCATAGGCTAGATTGACTAAGACTGGACTCATTCTGCAAGCCTGTTTCTGCACATGAGTCACAAGGAGTGGGATCAGACAGGCCATCACCCACTGTGATATAGTCCACCCTATCATCAGGAACTAGTTTGTGTATATTGCTGAAATTTGGCAAGAGCTGTCTTGCCTGGCATTCATTCTAGTATCAATAGATACAACTGGCCACAAATGAGGTACTGGTGAAGTTGAAGTTGATTTTTAATAGACCTGTGATATCCCCCAGTCTCATATCCAAAATGAGGTTAGAGGCTGCCTCTTTACAGATATTCAATCAGCTGTAGAGTTTAATGCCACATTTTAGTTACAGTTATTAGCTTCCAGATGAGCACACTAACCAGCTCCTTTAGTGAAAAGACCACATGTGGAAAAGCCAGGGATGCTGAGGGCCTAAGTGTTTTTTAAATATAAAAGCCATTACGAACTATATATAAAATCTATGTTCTTCCCATACTAGCATGAACAAATTGCTTTGCTCAACCATATCCGGATATAGGTAAAGGCACATTATGATTCTGACATTGCCTTAGTGGTAGCAGTACATAACCAAGAAAAAGTTGCTGGAAGTAGACAAATGTCATGATGGTTTGTAAGTTTTCTTCTAAAAGAAGGGTGAAAGGAGTGGTATCATTGATACTATGGATATTTTTATAGAAGCCAAGGGTTTTATGTACAGGCAAGTTGGAATTAATTATTTCAGAATTCCCAGCTCCTTAGGTTGAGAGATTATTGCTAGCTAACTTTGAGGGACCTATTTGATGAAGCCAGAACTCAAGGGGTCCTAACTAGTTCAAAAAGAGGACTAGAGCAGCCTAGGAGGGAGCTGGCTAGGAAGCAACTGGCTCTGCATATGTCTCCACAAACTAGTTGAAAAACTAAAAATGTCAGTTCCTTAGCTATTTCTTTTTTCAACATGACTCCCCTAAATCCACCAAGCTAGCCATTTTCTCCTTTACCCAAATAATTTTTTAGTTGTCTTGATCAAATACTTGGTGTTTCAATGTCACTTAGCTACAGCTTCATTTCTAGAACAAGAACGTTACATGTTCAATCCAACATCACCCCCTACTAGTTTGCCGTAAGAGACCAGGAAAATCTCCTTAATCTTCTCAAATTATCTTTTATTTTTCTTTAAAACACCAAACACCAAGTACCCTGCTCACTCCCTCCTTTCTTGAGAAGGAATTTCTTTCCCCAAAGTAGGAGGTTATCACCCCATCCATCCTGCTATAGGTACTCATGTAACCCTGTTGATTCCATCCAAGAAGCTGTGTTCACAGTGTCTCTGACAAGGAGTATCTGGCATGGTAAGGCCCACCACTCCAGCAACAATGGACCTTGTAGAGTAGTAGGCAGTTGGGATTACAGCCAACAGGTATGCATCCAACACTAATAGAGGAGCATTTCCCAGGGAAGAAGTGTAGCTGCATAAAAGAATAAAGTTGTGGACTTCCAGCCAAGATGGAAGCATAGGTAGACACACTATGCCTCCTCGCACAACCAAAAGAGGGAAAACAACAATTTAAAAACAAAAAATATCCAGAACTGACAGAAAATCGAACTATATGGAAGTCCAATAACCAAGGAGTTAAAGAAGACACATTCATCCAGACCGGTAAGTGGGGCAGAGCCAGGCAGAGAGTACACTGTGAAATGGCGGTTTGTGGAGCAGTACGGGTAATGCCGCAGCTGCCTGGAGAAACCCTCGGCCTGTGGGCCTGGTGAAACCGTGGCCGGCACAGCTGGTGAAACCCGCAGCTGGCCGACCTGGTTCCAGCAGGGTCAAGAATGGTGGACCACGTGGTCCCTCTTTCATGCACAGATAAACCGGGAGAAAAAGACGGGGAGCGAAACAGAGCTCACAACCCAGGGCTCCATCATGGGGAAATAAAACCTCAAACCACTGATTGAAAACACCTGTGAGGGTTGAGGCGGCAGCAGGAGGATCCCCCAGCCTCATAGGAGAGTTCGCTGAAGAGACCCATAGGGTCCTAGAATGTACACAAGCATACGCGCCTGGGAATCAGCACAGATGGACCCACTTTGCTTGTGGGTAGTGGGGGAAGTGACAGAAAGCTGGAAGAGAGCAGAGCAAGTGCCACTGTTCCCTTTCCCACAAGCAGTGTCATAACAGAGCAACATGGGTTACCCCGCCCTGGTGAACATCTAACGCTCTGCTCCTTAAACATAACAGGTGCACCAAGAAAAAAAAAATGGCCCAAATGAAAGAGAAGATCAAAACTCCAGAAAAAAAACACAACTAAGCCACAAAGAGATAGCCAACCTACCAGATGCAGAGTTGAAAACACTGGTAATCAGGATGCTCACAGGATTGGTTGAATTTGGCCACAAATTAGATGAAGAAATGAAGACTATGCTAAGAGAAATAATGGGAAATGTACAGGGAACCAATAGGGATGGGAAGGAAACTGGGACTCATATCAACAGTGTGGCCCAGAAGGAAGAAAAAAACATCCAACCAGAAAATAATGAAGGAACAAGAATTGAAAAAAATGAGGAGAGGCTTAGGAACCTCCAGGACATCTGTAAACATCCCAACATCCAGGTCATAGGGATGCCAGAAAGAAAAGAGGAAGACCAAGGGATTGAACATTCATTTTAACAAATAATGAGAGAGAACTTCCCCAATCTGTCAAAGGAAATAGACTTCCAGGAAATCCAGGAAGCTCAGAGAGCCCCAAAGAAGTTGGACCTAAAGAGAAACACACCAAGACACATCATAATGACATTATCCAAGATTAAAAATAAGGAGAGAATCTTAGAAGCAGCAAGAGTAAAGGAGACAATCACATACAAAGTAGTTCCCATAAGACTGTCAGCTGATTTCTCAAAAGAGACCTTTCAGGCAAGAAGGGGCTGGAAAGAAGTATACCAAGTCATGAAAGGCAAGGACCTACATCCAAGAATATTCTATCCAGCAAAACTTTCATTTAGAATGGAAGGGCAGATAAAGTGCTTCTCAGATAAGGTCAAGATCAAGGAGTTCATCATCACCCAGCCTTTATTATATGAAATGTTAAGGGGATTTATATAAGGCATGGAAAGATATCAACAGGGGAGTGGGAGGGGGAGAGAGGAAGAAAAAATACAGAGAATAAGTAGCATAAGCGGTAGATAGAAAACAGACAGGGGGAGGTTAAGAATAATAGTATAGGAAATGTAGAAGCCAAAGAACTTATGAGTGTGACCCATGGACAAAAACTAAAGGGTGGGGAATGGGGGTGTGTCGTGGAGGGGAATAAAGGGGGGGAAATGGGACAACTGTAATAGCATAATCAATAAAATATATTTTAAAAATGTAACATACAATCTCAGTTCTCCAGGAGATTATAGTCTAATTGAAAAAAAGAGATTACTAAACAGGAAGCAATTAACTAACAACCCAAAACAATGTATGGTTGAGGCAAAATAAATACTATAAGCAGAAGTGCTGTAATAGCTCAGAAAAGGGGGTAGGGCATTAGGATTTGATTCAGTCCAGAAGCATTCAGTGGAGAAGGTAGAACTTGATTTGGATCTTGATGGGTGGGTGGGATTTGAGTAGGAGAAAAAGAACAATAATCAAAGGTTTATGGTTGGGATTTAGCATGGAATTTTGGGAAGCTCCTAGAGAAACCAGTCTGTGTAGTTCAGGTGGCTAGGGAGAAACTGCAGACAAGGTTGGATATTGGGTTGTACAAGCTGTAGGACTCTGAACCACTAGATAAGTTTGAACAAGGAATTATATGATGAAAATTATTTTTCTTTTCTTTTTCCCCCTCAGATCATTATACAGAATGCATTGAAAGGGGAGAAAATATAAGCACCTGTTAGGTGGCTGTTTCATTAATTCAATCACAATGTTGTGATTACTGGAATGGAGATGATGATGGTTGTGGGGCACAAAGAGTTGGTAAAAGAGAAACTTGTGAAAGAATCAACAGACTTGTTGGCTATCTGATTGACAACCATGAGGAAACTGGCATGGGTTTATGAGCTTATGCTGGTTTGTGGGGAAAGGTAACTTGAAGTTTTAGATATGTTCAATTCAAAGAATGGTGAACCAACCAAGAAGACATATGCTAAGGGAGGGGGGATTGGAGAAGTGAAACTGAAGTACAAATGAGGTATGAACACTTTTCTTTAAAAGAAAAAATATTGAGCACCTACAATGTGCTAAGCAGAATACAAACATGAGTAAAATATGATTCCATCCATAAAGCAGCATACAGTTTAATGGAAAGACAGACAAACAAACACAGATTATGCTAATGACTATGAGAAGGATGGATAGAAAGAGGAGTGGAAGCAAAAAGATGCTGTTTCAATGATCCAGGCAAGAGATGCTGGTGGCCTAGGCTTGAGTACTGAGAGTCAAGAAGAGACAAGACATATTGAAGAAATATTTTAAAGATAAAATATTCAAGACTTACTAGTTGGTTGAATGGTGAAGGTCAGAGTGAGGGAGGAGTCAAGGAAAATGACTCCCAAGACTAACTGAAATAAGAAGATGAATGGTGATACCACTGATTAAAATGGAGAATAAAAAGAGAAAGAGG
Source organism: Micronycteris hirsuta (assembly GCA_004026765.1). NCBI lineage: Eukaryota > Metazoa > Chordata > Mammalia > Chiroptera > Phyllostomidae > Micronycteris > Micronycteris hirsuta. The sequence goes on from PVJI01021345.1 coordinate 12,421, forward strand.
AGGAAGTTCATGTGGGAAAAATAATTTTGTTTTGAATGTATTGAGTCTGATGTCCATGTGGAACATTCATGTGGAAATGTTAGTAGCAATTTTGATATACAAGGATAAAGCTTAAGAAAGAAGACATATGCTGAAGTTGTGGAGTTGGAAGTCGTCAGCACACAAGTGGTGGTTAAATAATAGACATGAAATCCAAAGAGTATATAAGGAGAGAAAAACAGTGGATAAATGACAAAACCCTAAGCAACATCAATATCTAAGTGACAGATGGAGATGGAAGAGATTATCAGACAATAGAAAATGAAAGCCAATTTGCAGTGGGTTGAGAATGAATTAGAGGTTAGAGAGCAAGAAGACCATTGTTCAGAGCTTTGTAGAAAATGTGGAAACAGCCACGGTTAGTGATCAGGACTTGCTAAGAGAGGAAATGAAATGGAGAAGAATCATTCAGTGAGTGAAGAGTACGTCAGAAAAGCCAATTGAGGAAAGTTTTAGGAAGGATTGTCAAGAATATCAAATGTTGCAGACTTATGAGCAGACAAGGACTGGGAAAAGTGGTGAGGGCTGAAACCATATTACAAAGGGGCAAAAGAGGAAGTGGATACTGAAAAAATGGTATAGTAAGTATCAATCACTTTTAAGAAATTTGGTAGGAAATGGGTAAAAGGGATGGGGGAAGAAAAGGAGCCTAGAAGAGTAAAACAATGATAAAGAGGAGGTGAGTGGAGAGGGGAACAAGAAGGGCCACTACTTGAGATATCTGTGACATTGAGTGAGATATTTTTCAGGATATCTGTGAATTTGTGAAGGTAGATAAGAAGGATACAATGAAAGGGAAATCCTGAAGATATTTAAGCAACTTGGAAGTAGTGTGGGAGACAAATACTTCAGGAGTTGAGATTTTAAATAAGTGAATTATCCTATACACAACATATGCACGTTGATTATGTATCATATAGTCAAACATGGACATGTTGGCTTTAACAAGAAAGGTAAACTGAAAGGGTTTCGTACCTTGAACAAGGACTGCTGCCCACTGGGAAGAGAGTAAACTTGAGTAGGATTGAAAGAATTATGCAACACTAGACACCTGGATAATCCAGCTTCTAGTAATCAAGAAAGTGATACCCTCTCCCTCCTTTTCTAGTTTTCCCTTTAGACATATGGGAATGTCATCTTTTGCTTTACTGGTCATTGTTACCTGAGTGCAGGCCTATTCGAATCTGGACTGGCACCTCTGGCGTACACCAGATTTTGAAGGTATCCACAGAGCTCAGGATATCTAGGGACAAGTTTGCAATCTCAGCTGCATGCTTACTGCCACTCCTTTTTGGGAGGCCTGAGGCCACCATATTTAAGCATCTCCAATGGTCTCTACCTGGGAAATGGGGAGAAATAAAATTAGCACACAAATAACTTCTGATGTGTTTGTGTTTCTGTGTGTATTTCATAGTGTTTAATGGGTGTGATGAGAGTCAGGTGTTCTTTTTGTAAAGTAAGGAAGACAAGGTTATTCACAGGCCTGGTTGTACATTAGAATCACTTAGGGAACTTTATTTAAAAAACTATTGATGTCTAGGTCCTACACCCATAAATTCTGAAATAAGTGCAGCTACTTTGCAAACTCCTGGCTGGCCCAGAGAGTTATCAAGCTCCAAACAATTCCTGGGGAAGAGAAAAAGAGAGATTTCTGAGACTGTCTGTGGGTGCCCATGGGGAAGCTTCCTAGGAAAAGGTGCACATGGTGCTCCCCCATCAAGCATATTTCTCTAGATGATTTCAAGTAAATGAGCTAGAGCAGCCTTAAATCAAGTATAGGAAAAGGGAAAGAAAGAAGATCGAAGAGTTCATTCCTTCTGCTTTGCCTTGCTAATATGATAAAGTTAGTTTTGCAGTCCCATTGGCTGTGAAAACTGCATCTTTTACCACCAGTTACCATCTCCTCTCCTGGTGCTACCACTTAAGGGGCAGCAGTACCACTTAGTGCTACCACTTAAGCAGCCTCAGCTGCTCTGCTGGGAGACAGAGCTGGACACCTGAAAATAAATCTGTGCTGCTTGTCTTCCCCACAGAAGTGTGCTCACTCTTTTAGGTGACTTGGAAAACTAAGTTGGAACCTTTCAAAATCTAAAAGATAAGTTGAAAGTACTTCTATGAAATCTGCCAGTCAGACTCTTCTAGTACAAGTTTGGATCCAATTAAAATCCATGTTCTCATAGAGAACAGTACTCATGAATACTACTACTACCACTTAAGAGCATGAAACTATGAAGACATGCTGTCTTGGTTAGAATCTCAGATGTATCATTTATAAGCTGTATGGCCTTGGGCAAGTCACTTAACCTCTCTGTGCTTTAGCATCCTTATTTGTAAAGTATGGATAATGACAGTACCTACCTCATAGGATTTTCTAAGGAATAAAAACTTAATACATGTCAAAACACTTAAAACCTGCCTGGTAGATGATAAGTACAAGCTATCTCATCATGATCATCATCATCATCATCTTCACCATATGTGGTAACACATATCACCAAAGTGATAAGTCTTGAAACAAGCATTAGGACTGTGGCTATCACTCAGCTCCAGAGAAAGTTTAGTAACCAGCAATAGGCCCCTCATCATGATTTCCTATACAGCCAATAACAATGACCCTATTTACTAATGGAATTTTGTACCTCAGCATGCTTCCTATAAGGGCCTCCTTTACTTGGTACACTTTGAGAAAAGGATTACTGCCCTCAAATAAGCGTACCTGCCTACACAAAAGAAGGCAATGGATACCGTGCAAATGCTATATGATAGAAAAAAATTCACTGGCTGGCCGTTATGAGAGAATGGTAGTTGACTCTTCAACATTGAGTCATTCACATGGAAGTCCCAATGATATGGATGAGAAGATTAGAAAGTCAGGGAGCAAGGGCACAGCCTGGCCTTGTTGTAAGACTGCTGTGAGAAACTGTGGGTTGCATAAACCAGCATAAGGACAGAGAAAGGGAAGAAAATGTATAGAAAAGGGTCTGGTTGAGATGAGGTGGTAACAGGAGAATTGAAACTGAAAACAAATCATGCAGTTCATAATTCTGCAGTAGCCTTCTCACTTCCATTTCAGGTTATCAAGTACCAGGGGAAGTGATTCCAATTTTACAGGTAAAACAAAAATGAAAACACAAACAGGTTTGGTGAATCACTGCTGGTTCAAAATCCTTTTTAAATTACTTTATTGTTGTTCAATTACAATTGTCTGCATTTTCCTTCCACCACTCCCCCCACCCCAGCCAATCCCACCTCCCTCCCTTGCTTCCACCCTACCCCTTGGTTTTGTCTATGCGTCCTTTATAGTAGTTCCTGAAAGCCCTTCCCTCCACTGTCCCCTCCTCCCTCCCCTCTGGTTACTGACAGATTGTTCTTAATTTCAAAGTCCCTGGTTATATTTTGTTTGCTTCTTTCTTTTGTTGATTATGTTCCAGTTAAAGGTGAGATCATATGGTGTTTGTCCCTCACTGCCTGGCTTATATATTTTAACTTTGCACTTAGTTTATTTTTAATAAACAGGTGTAAAAATTAGATTCAATTTTTGCATTCACATAGCCCTGCTCTGTCTTGGAAACAGCCTGCTAACTCCGTATTGTAGCCATAAAGTACCAAAATACCTAATGGCCTCATCTCTAAGACCCCTCAACAATTGTCTGAATAGTATCAGGTGGGTTAAATCATTGGCTGTGTTACTGCCTGTGCTGAATTATTTTTTATTTTAGTTTCAACTGAATTAGCTTTTGGCAATTTGTTTTTCTCTTAAGGCTGCTTGAGTTCAATAAGTTGAGATAGGTAGTCTGATTCCATGGATTTTTCCACCTTCATAGTATCCATATGTACTTTTTTATTACTTTGTAGTTCCTGATGATTGTCAGGTACGATGTCTATTTGTGAGACCTATTTAGATGGCTTGGTCTAGCCCTCAGGCTCTCTACCTGACCTGAAAGGGCCTTGTATAATCTGAGATAAACACACTGACCTGTGTGTGATTTAAGAGTTGGAACATTTCAGATGACTGTGAAGGATTCAATGAAAGGAGCTACTCATTCTCCAGCCTCAGTTCCTGGGACAGAGAAGCTGTCTAAAGTTTGGGATGCTTGGGGCATCTCTCTCCATTAATAAGACAAGTACCCATGTTGTAGACAATGTGGACATGTCACTTCATAGCTATGAAAATTTTAGCAAGTTTCTGCCTAGAGACAAGATAACATAAAATCAAGGGAAAGGAAGCATTACACCAAAATGAGTGAATGTAGTCATCTGTTTTCTACTCATCTTTTGCAAACTTTGATAGGAAGAGTAGAAATTAACAATTTGGAGGAGTGGAGAAAGGTAGGAGCAGGGGATTGCAACCTCACAATTAATTACTTACCAGACCTCAAACCAATAGGTGGTCTTTTGGTTACCCTGTATCAATCCCTAAGAGCCTCAGATCCAATAGCTCTTCAACATGAGTAATGTTAGAATTCCCTCCTGTATAAAAACGGTACCTAAAGGGGAAACCAAAACTTAACACCATGTATTTACACACAAACTTCACCAAGATTAACTCTGTTGCAGTCACCAACTACAGGAGAAACACCAATACTTCTGAATCCCCTTCAGTGCCTAGCATAATACTGCCTACACTGTGGGTAGTCAGCCATTGAAGTGCAATAACACTTTTAGACCCAACCTCTTCTTAGTCCCAGTTCTACAAAACAGCTTAAAGGAAATCTCACCAGCAATTTCTTGCTGGGTGGAGACTGTTATTTTGCAAAGTGTTAAATTATGTACATTCTATCTGGCTTTCATTTCCAATGGGATACCAATGGAAAATTTTTAATTTACTACTTAAATTTTAATTTCTTTTTTTACTTTTTAAATCTTTTTTATTTTTTAATTATTTTTTATTGTTGTGCAAGTATAGTTGTCTCAATTTTCCCCCCACCCCAGCCATCCCCACCTCCCACCCTTGATTCTACCCGCCTTTGGCTTTGTCCATGTGTCCTTTATACATGTTCCTGAAAACCTCTCCCCATCCCCACCTTAACCCCCTCCCACCTCCCCTCTGGTCACTGTCAGTTCTTAATTTCACTGTCTCTGATTATATTTTGCTTGCTTGTTTGTTTTGTTGATTAAGTTCCACTTATAAGTGAGATCATATGGTATTTTCTTCTACCACCTGGCTTATTTCACTTAGCATAATGCTCTCCACATCCATCCATGCTGTCGCAAAGGGTAGGAGTACCTTCTTTCTGCTGTGTAGTATTCCATTGTGTAAATGTACCATGGTTTTTTATCCATTCATTTACTGATGGGCACTTAGGTTGCTACCTGTGCACCCCAATGTTCATAGCAGAACAATTTACAATAGCCAAGTTCTGGAAGCAACCTAATTTCTTGTTTTTTAAGATTTTATTTATTTATTTTCATAGAGAGGGGAAGGAAGGGAGAAAGAGAGGGAGAAAAACATCAATGTGTGGTTGCCTCTTGCAAGTCTCCAACTGGGGACCTGGGATACAACTCAGGCATGTGTCCTGACTGGTAATCAGACCTGCAACCCTTTAGTTCACAGGCCGGTATGCAATCCACTGAGCCACACCAACCAAGGCAAAATTTTAATTTCCAAATAACAACATAATAAAATTATATCCTTCAATTTTGAAATACACCCAGATGAGCCTCTATAAAAATTTATTTCTAGAATATATTTCTGTTTTAAATAACTTATCTTGTAGACATCATGACTGCCAGTGATGACATCAAAACATGTATAAAGGTCATTGAGAAAATCCACCACCTCAATGGGGTCACTCATGGCAGAGATAGTGGTGAAACCCACAGTGTTGCTGAAGTACAAGGTGACCAAGTCAAAACCTTCAGGGTTGACTGTGCAGCCCTTTTTGAGGGATTCAGCAACTGGTATGAAGAGCAGACACAGCAATTTGTCAGAGGACACAGGCCTCCCTCTATGTCACACACACATCTTCTAGAACACAATTTCTCCAAAAATCACTACCAAGTAAATGATGAGGAAGAAAATGTCACTTGGATGAAAACATTAATTATTTCAATTATTCTACAAATATATATTAAGTGCTTACAATGTGCCAAGCACTGCACTAGATGCTGGAATACAGCAATGAACAGACAGTGCTGCTCTGTGCCTTTGTGGAGTTTTTTCAGCTCTGTATTCTTCTTCCTCAGCACCCATGCCCTTGGGGAATGTCCCCAGGTGGTTGCTTTGGAAGGGACTAGTCTTCCCAGTTATCTCCCAGAAGATCACAACAGAATTAGGTGCCTTGGAAAATTTGGAAATTGTAGTAACAGATCAACCTTTTAACTAAGGGAAGAAAAACCTGGAAAAACAACCCAACTACTTTCCTCTAATCAACTCCAATTAAAAGTTGCTTCCTTTTAATTGGTAAACTATCAGGCAGAGTCATGAAATGATGCATAGAAAAACCAAAGCACCAAAAACTTAAATGACCAGCATGATCTACAGATAGTGGAAAATTAGAAAGTGTGCTCTGCTCCCTTGATTTCCAATTCTTCTTTTATTTGAATGCGTGACTCAAACCTACTGGGAATAGAGAGGGTGCAGGACAGAGAGAAAGAGCAGTTAGTTGATGGATATTTTTTTTTCTATTTTTAATAGAAGACACCATTGCAAGGATTCACACTCCTTGGGTATTCACACATACAATGGTAGCATCTGTGTTAGAAGCTTTTCTGTTTTCTTTTTTTCAATTTCCAGCTTTTCAGTTTGCTCCCAGATCAAATATTCCAAGTTGCTAGAATATTGCTCCAACATCCAAAGCATAGAATCAATATTGGTCTTCTTCCCTTTATTGAAAGTTTTAAACTAGAAGTGAAACAGAAAGAAAACCCAGGGAATTCTTACTCCCCAAACTTAGTGATGATAGAGCAGGACCCTTTATCAAAAAAATCTCTTCCTTTAGCCTGGCTGGTGTAGCTCAGTGGATTGAGCGTGGGCTGGGAACCAGAGGGTCCCGGTTTGATTCCCAGTTGGGGCACATGCCTGGGTTGCGGGCCAGGACCCCAGTGGGGGCCATGTGAGAGGCAACCATACATTGCTCTTTCTCCCTCCCTTCTCCTCTCTCTAAAAATAAATAAATAAAATCTTAGAAAAAAAAAATCTCTTCCTTTAAAATGCCAGGGCAGAAGAGGTGAACTCAAGTAAAATTAGCAAAAGTTACCACCCACCCTCATCGTCAACCTGGGCCATTCACAGGGCTATTTTTTTTTTTTTGAGTAGTTGCTCACCTGGGTTTTCTGTTTCTTTCAAGTCTAAGCAAAGGTGTTCCATGTAGGATCCTTTAGTTCTTAGATACTATCGCATGAAAAGTGGCCACTTCAAAGGCAACAAGCATTTGTTCTTGAACCCAGGCCAGTTGTAGGTGGTATAAGGGGAAAGAAAGCAGGGAGTGCTGTTTTATCCTTCTACATCAAGCTACTAAATTATCCTTATCCTCTAATGCTGCTGTGTTGCCAGTTCTTGGGCAGTGGAAGGTTCTTTGACCTCTTAAATATGAACCAAGTTCTACCCCTATTTATTCCCCATGGAGTCCAGGAAAAAATGGTGTTTCCTATCACCTGCCCTTCATGTTAGGGTAATGTAGAAATTCAACTGGTCTTACCCCATTATATGCCCTGATCCTTTAGAAGTGGCTGTATGCCACAGATTTTCAATATGCCTTCCTGGGACCCTTTCTACCTACACAGATGGGGAGCTTGGCATAGTATTGGAATCATGAGGGGGTAGCCCCTCTTTGCTACTGTGTTCAGCACACACAAGTCTGTGTTCACAACAAAAAAGGCTGGTGGTAGTTTTGCTGGAAAGACATCTAGAAATCTGTCTCAGTGAACCCTCCTGTATGGCTGAGCCACACATCCACCACTTAGCACTCAATACCCCAAGGCTAACACCATTAGGAGTTTTCTTCTAAGCCTGGTCCACATCTAGATGTCCACCAAGGTCCTGCTGATAATCTCAGTAGCCAGATCAGATGCTTTGGGCTCCTCCTATTGCCTAACCCAGGGAGCCTCACACTCCTTTCTCCATTTAAGTTGTATTAGCTACAGGGAGTTAAGAGGCTACTCTTGTCTTTCAGACAGTCTAAACTTCTACTGAAGCATTTCAGTGGAAGCAGTTTCAGCTATGTCTTGTTTGAAGGTTCTATGATCTACACTCTAGTCTATCACTAGCTTCTCTGCTGTCTTCTGAAATAACATCTCTAACATCAACACGAACGCAAATGCTTTTTCCTCTGCCTCATGGTAACTTTATAGAAATTTGACCTTTTACATAGTATTGAACACCTCTTTGAGTGTCCTCAAGAAACCCAGCCAGGCTAATGGAGGCACTGTTAGCTGGGGACATGGATGGCTTCATATGCAGGGCACCTTAGGCTTTCAACCTCACTGTTTCTTTTTTCTGCGTCAGATACATGCCACTCACAAAGCATCTCAGTGCTGTACTCCAGCCAGGCTCAAAAGTCTCTTCACCAGAGCTGACAAAGTACTCACAGAGTACCCTGAGTTTCAGCATCCTATAGTTCCAACAAAGCACTAAACTGCCTGCTCCAACATAGGAGCTGCACCCTGGTTCCCTTAGAAGGACTCTCTCTGTCCTTTTCTCATTTTCCTCTTTTAGTTCTCTACTCTAAGGAAAGAATCCGCCATTTTAGAAATTCCATATTTTAAGTTTATCACTTCTCAGGCACTCTATTGCCTCGTGATCTTCCCTAGGAACCTAAGTTATCTACTGCTTTTGTACTCCATATTTGCACTTTCTCCAATCTTGAACACCCTTTCAAACACCCTATATTTTTCCTGAACCTCCAAAAATAACCTGACATTGTTTAAATAGTATACTCATCAGAGTTCTCTGTGATCTTCAAAGCAATCACAGCTGTATAAGGATCCCCATTTATTCCATGATACCCATCTTGTACCAGTCTCAATGCTAGTGCTTTGCAAATACCTGATGGTTTAATTCCATCATTGAAAGGTTGGCTAGATCAGATTGTGGATGATCTGGAAGAGAAGGCCAAATACAGAAGAGCATAAAAATGAACCCATGTGCTCTTTAAGGATGTGTTGGGATGTTCTAGCATCAAAGGTCTCCAAGGGACTACTTCCCCCAAAAGAGTGCCTTTTTCTCTTGCTAGAGGTTCCTTCCACAATATGACAACCCAAAGAGTTAGTTTGGGGTAGCTGGGTTCAGGATGAACACTGGGCAGTGCTAAGATTCGTGCAACCCTTACCTGGTTAAATATTTCATCAAAAGTTGGTCATTGTTCTGCAGTCTCAGTCCAGCACTGCTTCATCAGCTGGAGACATTCTGGAGGGGTGTGCTCAGGAGAAACACAGGAGGTACACAGGAGGAGGCTTCTTAAGTCTGTCTGTGATTTCTGTACAGAAGCAAGAAGAAAAAAGTCTACAGATCATCAGAAAAGTACTAAGAGTTAGCAAAGATAAGTGAGTTTTAGGCAAGAAAGGAGAAATCACAGAAAGCCCATCTCCTTGCTTTCTCCTTAGGTAACATGAATATAAATTGTATCTGAGCAAAGGTTATATCAGTTAGTTGAGGATGGGGTAAAAAATCAGTCAATTGAGCTATTGTTATCATTTAAACAGACCTTTATCCTGCTTCTGCTGGGTTTTATATGTGGCCTATGTGATGTCAATTGTAAAACTAAAACTCTAATGATCTGACTCCCTTCATTCATCCCCAAATCATCTAAGTCTTCTAATCCCCACAGTAGACATAATTACCACCCTGCCACCTTAAGGCCCAAGCCCAGCTCAGGTCCAGGCTATAGGCCCTGCCTGGTCCTTAAAGAAAGAGAATTTAGCCCTGGCTGGTGTAGCTCAGTGGATTGAGCACGGGCTGGGAACCAAAGGGTCCTGGTTTGATTCCCAGTCAGGGCACATGCCTGAGTTGCAGGCCAGGTCCCCAGTGAGGGCCCTGTGAGAGGCAACCATACATTTCTGTTTCTCTCCCTCTCTTTCTCCCTCCCTTCCCCTCTCTCTAAAAATAAATAAAATCTTTAAAAAAAGAAAAGAGAATTTAAAAATCCAGTAGATATTTCAGGACCTCGTGGGGATCCTCCTGGTTGCTGGTCTTTGAGCTCCACTTTTGGTAGCACATTTATCAGACTATGGGCTGAGTGAGTACTCTGTATGCATTGTTTCACTTACTTCTCATTATACACAGATGAGGTAGGAACTTTTCATTTCTCAAAAGAGAAAACTGAGGCACTGAGAGAGTAAGTAACTTACTCAAAGTCACATGAGTAGTAAGTGAACAGAATTCAAATTTGGTCCCAGGCAATCTATTACATTGTCCTTCTTGCAAATGCCTCATACCTCAACTGGAATTTTTAAACTCTCAATTCAGACACAAAAGCTATCAGTGACCAGAGGTCATCAGCCAAACTTATGTTTTTACAAAGGGAGATATCTCCTTGGAAGTAGGAGAAAATGGTTAGCCTTCAATGCCCCCAACAACCCACACTAGTTTCAAACTGGTCTCTGCTTCCAGCCTAGCCTTCTCCAAACCATTCCTAAAACATGAATTTGGCAATGCCACTTTCTTGCCTAAAATCCATTCATGACTTCTTATAACCCATAACATAAAATCCAATCCCTGACTCATTTCCCTCACTCAATTCCTTCAGCTCATTTCTTATCCTTAGTCCCCTGTCCACAACCCCAGCACTAACATCCTCATTATGAACAAACCTTACTTGCCCCACCAGTGTGCCCTTCCCATTGGCTGTAACACTACAACAGTGCTGCTTTATACCATAATAAACATCCCCTTGCCCCAATAAAAACATTTCAGCTGTTGCCTCAGACTTCTCAGCTCCTTGTGACATCACACCCTCTGCTCTTTTAACCCATGTTGGCCTATACCATTAATGGTTTCTCCATCACAGCACCCTGCTCTTTCAGTGAAACAGATTTCATCTGAATCAACCCTTTGAGGTACAACTGCCCCCATCCACTCCCTAGCAGAGGGAGTCCTTGTCTCTTTTTCAGAACACCATCAAGTTGAATGGGTCACCTCTCTAATTAGGTCAAGGATAATTCATGCCCTTGAGGAGATCACAGACCAACTGAGGAAACAAACAATGACCAACAATATACGTGCTCTAGCAGACACTCAGGTGAACACAGAGGGAGCACCTAATTCACACTGAAGAGGTCACAGAAGGATGCCAAGAGGAGGTGACACAATTTGGATGAGGCAAGGTGGGAAGAAGGTGAGATCTTTCCAGGTACTGTGAACAGCCTGTGTGAAGACAGAGAGGTGGGAGAGACCACAAAGATTTTAGAGTGCTGTCTGTCATGGTGTTTACGTGGAGAGTGGGGAGTGGCAGAACATAAGCCTGGAGAGGTGGTTAGGAGCCAGACTGTAAAGAGTCTTGCCTGTCATGTGACAAACATGTACTTCATTTAACAAATGATGGGGGACAGTTGGGGAGATTTGAGTAGAGGAATGATGTGGGACTCTAAGTGGGGCAAAGAATAGCTAAGTATTTGGGGGCTTTTGTTTTGTTTTGTTTGCATTTTTTAAATCTTTTATTTTGAAATAAGTTTAGGCTTCTAGAAAAATTATAAAAATAGTAACATTGCCTGTATACACTTCACTCAGCTTCCCCTAACATTAACAACTTATATCACCATAATATGAAGGAAACTAATATTGGTACAATACTATCAATATTACTAATCTAGAGTCTTTATTTGAATTTCATCAATTTCTCCCTAATATTCATTTTCTGCCCTGCATTCCAATTCAAGATCCCTTATTGGATTTAATTGTTTAGAGTTGTTTGGAGGAGTTTTTTCTTAGTCTCCTCTAATCTGTAATGGTTCCTCATTCTTTCCCTGTCTTTTATGACTTTGATACTTCTGATGAGCACTGGCCAATTATTTTGCAGAATGCCTCTCAATTTGGGTGGGTCTGATGTTTTCCCATAGTTATATTGGGGCTATAAATTTTTAGCAAGAATACCCCAGAGGTGGTATTGTGCCCTTCTCAGTGCATCACGTCAGGGAGTAAATAATATTGATGTGTCTTGATCACCTGGCTAAGGTAGTGTCTGCAGGATCTTTCACTAATAAAGTTAGTGGGTTGGTACTTTCAGAATATGCAAATATCCTGCTTTCCCTCAAACTCCTGCCCACTGTTTTACCACTTATTTTGCTGATAGCCAAAGGGAGAGGAGGATGAAAGCCTGTGGCATGCCACAGGAAAAGTATGGGAGGACTGTGCCATCCAGGAGCATTATGAGGGATACTGAAATACCTGGCAGGGGTTGTCTCAGAGGAGTAGAGGGGGCTGCTAAAAATAAAGTATTTACATAGGTCTTGTAGGCCCTTGGCTTATGTCACTGTATGGAAAAGGACCAGCTTCTTGGGTAGGAAAATTTCTTCCAAATGCAAGTCCCACCTGCATAGAACACAGGCTGCTTGCAGACTAGCAGGCAGTTAGCACAAACAAATAGCTATGTTCACTCTTCTGGCAAATCACAACAGCCTGCATTGGCCTGATAATCTGGGTCATGGTGAGCCCCTGGTGCCCTTTTCTCACCTCTTGCTTACCTTCAACAGGCAGATCCATCATACAGAATGGGGTGCCCCAGACCATAACTTCTTGCATGATGATGGCAAAGCTATAGACATCTCCTGCAAAAGAACCTGACCTGCTGCCCCTGGGGGCTCTCAGCAGTTCAGGGGCTGTCCACAGCAACTCTGAAAAGAAGGCATTATGTAATGAATGCAGGAAGGATTAACTGACAGCTTGTGTAATGCCCTCAAGGGCTCCAAGAGTGCTATTTCATTGACTGCTTTATATATTTATTAGATAGACCAGTATGCTAGTGTCTTCCCAGGGTCAGAATCTATGAACCTAAGGAATTATACACAAAGAAAGATACTACTCTCCCTACCCCAGGACCATGCAGGCAGACACAGCCAATGTGTGGGGAAGGGAAGAGAAGCTCAAAGTAGAAAAACTAACTGGCACTTGCTTTCTTGCTCTCTTGAGCCTGCCAATAGCAGTTGGCAGGCTTCCCGGGAAAGGTGAGTGCACTGCCAGAATGGTTGCCATGGATTTGCTGTTTGCTTAGATCTATATGTATCTAGTAATTTGATTTTGCTGGACCAGCTCAGGGATTCATAGGTTGCTTTCTTGAGGTTTTCTCTAAAAGGATTAGAGGTTCTCCAGGCTTCCTCTATTCTTTACAGAGCAAAAAGGTACAGCAAATCTTTCAGCTCAGTTTTGAAAATATTTATTAAAGATCTACCATGTACCAGGCACTGTGCTAGATACAGGGGAGATGGCCAAGATGAATTAGGCCTTGCCTTTGCCATTATAGAGTTCATAAGCAGTTGGTAAGACAGACATGTGTACTCCTAACTGCAGTACAAGAGAAACGGTGACGAGCCCTATCATAGAGTGCAGGAAAATGAATATATTAAAAGCCAAACTTGACCACTCATGGTGCGCTCTGCTCCATTTCAGGCCCAACCAAGGTAAAAAAGATATTATTTATGCTTTCAGAGTATTATGACAGTCAGAGACTCAGAAATTTTTGGGGAGGGCCCCTTAAGCAATACATAAGAAATACACACTAACAATATAAATCAAATAGTCGAAAGTTGGAAGGAGTGTTTTACACTGATCCACAAGAAACTGCTGTTTCTATAGGTCAATTGTCTAAATATTAACAATTTCATAAGGTTCAAACAAATAAAAAACTGAGCTGATCAAATTAATCTAGAAAGGTTTCCTGGAAAAGTTAAATCTTAAAGGAACTTGTTAAGACAGTCGAGGATGCAGTTTCCTAGAGCTGAAAGGGTAAAGGCTTTCCTGGGAGAAAAAACAGTGAGTGTGAAAGAACAAGAGGCAGAAAGGAGCAAATTGAGGATGGGGTGGTGATAAGCAGATTAGTTTGGCTGAAGAGAATGGGTCTGTTAAGAAATAATGAGAAAAGAGAAACAGGGTTGATGAAGTGGGGGAGGGAGAGTGGTTGGAAGAATGAGGGCAGAAGGTGAGAGGCCCTGAGAGACAAATGAAGGCATTTGGAGTGAATTCAAAAGGCAGTAGGGTGCAAAGAGTTGGAGAGGGATTTGATGAAAACCATGTTCAGGAAGATGAATCTGGCAAACTGCAAAAACTGGATTGAAGAATGAGAGAGGCTGGAGTCAGGGAGACCAGCTAGGAAGTTATTACAGGAAGAGCCAGAAGGGAGGTGAAAGGGGCCTGAATGGGGGTGGGGGTAGCAGCAGCATGACAGGAAGCAAACACATGGGAAGGCTACAATGCAGAAGGAAGTTACAGGGCTGGGGATAGGCTCAACGGAAGCCTTTCTTGAGAACAGAAGAAATTTAGAGCCAACGACAGGTTGATGGCCAGATTGGGAGGCTGAAAAAGATTGTCTGCTGAGGATGGGGTGACAGGGATAAAGTAGTGCCTTATTTTTCATCTTGTTAAATTTGGAGTATTGGGAAGGGAGTCTAGGGGACAATCTCCTATGAAGCAGGAAGGAGGGTAAATCATCTGAGATTATTTTGATTTCTTAGTGAAACCAAAGAAAGAGAAAGTCACCCTGAAAATTCTTATTTTAAGCCAATCCTGATCAAAATGGTAGAACAGGGAATTCTAGGCCTAAAATTTTTTTAATTAATTTTTTTGTTTAATTACAGTTATTTGCAGCCTCTCCCCTCCCCCCTCCCTTCCCCTCCCGTCCCACCCCCCCGACCTCCCTCCTCCCCCTTAGTTCTG
>PVJI01021346.1:0-27256 GCA_004026765.1 Micronycteris hirsuta
GATCAGCTACCGGGGAACTCAGATCAGCCACAGCCAAGACGCTTGTGAGGTAAGCAAGCAAAATACAACCAGAGAAACAAATTATAACCAGAGACATTGAAATTTAGAACAATCTGGCAGTAACCAGAGGGGAGGGGGAAGGGGATAATGGGGACAAGGGTATTCAGGAACTGCTATAAAGGACACATGGACAAAACCAGGGGAGAGGGTGGAGGAAGCAAGGGAGGGAGGTGGGTTTGCCTGGGGTTGGGGGTGCGGGTAAATGCAGACAATTGTAAGTGAACAACAATAAAATAATTAAAAACAAAAACAAAAACAAAAAAAGCTCCAGAAAAAGAGCTACACAAAACAGAAAGAAGCAATCTATCAGATGCAGAGTTCAAAACACTGGTTATAAGGATGCCCAAGGAACTTAGTGAGGACTTCAGATGCATAAAAAAATCCAGACAGAAATGAAGGATACACTAATTGAAATAAAGAACAATTTACAGGGAAACAGTAGAGTGGATGAAGCTGAAAATCAAATCAGTGATTTGGAACATAAGGAAGCAAAAAGCAACCAATCAAAACAAGAAGAAAAAAGAATCCAAAAAATGAGGATAGTGTAAGCAGCCTGTGGGACAACTTTAAGAGGTCCAACATTCACTTCATGGGGTGCCAGAAAAAAAGCAAGAAATTGGAAATCTATTTGAAAGAATGATGAAAGAAAACGTCCCTAATTTGAAGGAAATAGACATACAACTGCGGAAAGCACAGAGTCCCAAACAAGATGGATGCAAAGAGGCCCACTCCAAGACACATCATAATTAAAATGCCAAAGGTTAAAGATAAACAGATGAGAGGGGTGTAGGAGAATGGGTCAGAGGTGAGGGGATTTACAAGTACAAATAGGTAGTTACAAAATATCCACGGGAATGCAAAAGGGAGTAAGTAGCCAAAGAACTTACACACCTGACTCTAGGACATGAGCAAGGGTGGGGGGACTGCCTGAGGGAGTGGGAGGTGCTGGGTGGAGGAGGGCAAAGGGGGAAAATCAGGACAACTGTAATAGCATAACCAATAAAATATAAATTTAAAAAATACACATAAAATAAATAAAAAAAATACACATAAAATAAAAATAGGATCAAACAAGTGTCCCGACTCCAAAGTCTATGATGACAATTTTTAAATAGGGTGACGGCAGACAACGTTCCTGCTGGGAAGAGTCTGAACACCCATGGTATTTCATTCACTACAGGCCCAGGATCTCCTGTGTGTAATCCCAAAGTCCTCCAATCTCTTAAAACCAGTTTTCGCATAAACTTGGCAGCAACTCTGATCTGAACTAAGGCTATTTATAATCTTTATCCCTATTAAGAGTAAATAGTAGCGCTGGCTGGTGGGCTCAGTGGACTGAGTGCCGGCTTGTGAACTGACTGATTGCTGGTTTGATTCCCAGCGAGGGCACATGCCTAAGTTGTGGGCCAGGTCCCCAGTTGGGGGTCTGTGATAGGCAACTGGTCGCTGGTTCTGTCACACATCCATGTTTCCCTCCCTCTCTTTCTCCCTCCCTTCCCCTCTCTTTAAAATAAACAAAGAAAAATCTTTTAAAAAAGGAGTAAATAGTAATGTGCTACACTGCTGAAACATTATTGGGCTAGGGTGTGGCCTCAGACCCCACTGGGAGTATTCTGTAATACACGTACTGCATTACTGCAGCAAATTCTAAAAATCTGTAATTTCAAGAAACATCTGGCCTCTAGGATTTAAATATGGGGACTCTGTCCCTAATCTTAGTTTACCAGTCACCTGCAGACTTAATAAAAGCAGGAGCTCATCCCATGCGCCAAGGCTCTGGGTTTGATCCAGGTCAGGGCACACACGAGAGTCAATCAATGAATGCATGAGTGGGCAGAGCAGCAGGTCTGCTTTTTCTCTAATAAATAAATAAATAATGCTCCCCTGCCTACGAAGCAGTGTATTATCTACTCTGTCTCACTAATAAACTTTCACTTTAAACTCAAACACAACCTCCCCCCCCGCCCCCAGGTCCCTTATCGCCAGATCAAAATCGGGATGGGAAACTTTTTCACAAGCACCCTGGGTGCTTCTTTCACGGCCCCAACGGCTGCCGGAACATACCACTGCCCGAGTGATTAGCTAACAAGAACCCACCTGGTGACTCCGGCCCAGGGAAGCCAAGTGGCAGCAGATGATGGATGGGCACAAAATCACTTTCTTCTCTATCAGGACTACTTTGGTAACTTTCATATCTCAGCCCATTTTCTCATCAATCCCCTACTTCTTTCAAAATAGAAGTGTGCTATAGAATACAATTTTTCTAACAAGTATCTAAGGAAAATGTTACACCTTAATCTGAGTCTTTTTTCCTAGAGAAGAAACAAAGGGGAAGAATTCTGAAATTTCTCTAGTCTTAGGGAATTCCCCCAATTAGTGAAAACTCCCACTCAAAAAGCACATGCCTGAACACGGCCTTGGTGTCCTGACCTTGACAGTAAGGGCTCAAGTGTGCCACGACTGCAGCGTTGCTGTGAGAGAGAACACTAGGTGCCCGTGGACGTGGCTGCAGGAGGAACAGAGAAAGAAGGGACTTAGAAAACCGGAGGCTCAGGTTAGAAGGCTGTGTTCTGAACGAAGAAATGAACGTTCACGGGAGATTTTATGTGGTGTGAATTCAAGTCACAAGCCACAAAGCAACTGGCTTTGGGGATAAGAATTTTTATCTGAAGCCAAAGGTGAACTTGTGGTTCTAACCAAAGGCAACTTATTTCACTAGGGACGTACAAAACAGGGAGAGACGTAGCTCAGTCTGCATCTAGTGACAGGTGATACAGAGCACATTAGAAGTGAAACTTCTTTTACAAGCATATCATTGGTTTTTACAACACCCTATGACGCGGTGGTTCTCAACACTGGCTGCATGATGAAATGGTTCCGGGGCTCCGCTGCCTTAACTTTGCTGTATACAGGAATCACTTAAGGGTCTCAGACTGATCCCGTAGGCCTAGGGTGGAGCCCAAGAGTCTACACTTCTAAGAAGGTCCCAGGTGATGCCCATTACCACTGGTCCTCAGACCACACCTTGAATAACAAGGACCTAGAAAACTTTTAAATATAGACGCTTGGATCCCCACCCTCAAAGACAGTTTTACTCGATCTGGAGCTACAGCCTGGGCACTGGTGCTTGCAAAAGCTCCCCTGGTGTTTCTGATGTGCCACTAAGGACCAGAGCCATCACTACGGGTCCTCACTCCTATCTTACAGAAGGAGGGTTGGGAGCTCCAGTTCTAGTTAAGGTGGAGAAAGCACGCTCTACCCTATCTTCTCCACTGATTACGACTACAAATCCTGGAGAAAATACATAATGCAACTAAACAAGGACTCCGAAAAATAAATGGAAGCAAGCAGATTGGAGAGCGAAACCAAAACTCAAAGAGCAAGGCTTTTCCCCTCACATATCCCAGCTGACTCTAGGACGGTCCAAATCCCAGAACTTTGCAGCAGGTGCAGAGAGAAGAAGCTTCAGGACAAATGCCTTCGGGCTAGAGAACCAGGGAAGAAGACGGAGCGCTTGTGTGTGGGGTGAGGAAAATATAGTTGGTTTTTATTCCTGTCTCAGCCCTCCCTAAAGGCGAGCCCCCGTTCTGAGGCTGCACACCCAGGAATGCCCACCAAGCAAGCACCTCCAGTCGAGGCGAAAGTTCTTCTCTCTGACAGAGAACTAGGAGAGAGACTACGGCACCAAGAGCATGCAGAGAACTCCTGTTCATGCTTCCTATTTTGTTCTCTCACTTCTCTCTCACCATTCTGTTGAAGAAGTAGATCCCATAGTGGGGAGTGGAGACAGCACAAGGCGGCTAAACTCCCAGATTTTTAGCTGGGAGCGCGCATGCAGAGATCAGAGAGGCTGGAGAAAGGCCTTCTCAATCTGTGTGCAGCCTCAAGCTCACCGCCGTGCCACACGCGTGTGGAACTGACTGAGGGGAGGCAACAATCTGACAACTGCACGGTGGCGAGAAGTGCCACCCAGGTCAGCACACCTGGGGCCCGGACAGCACCACACAGGCTTTGAAAATGAAATTGGCTCTGGGTCCAGAGCCCACATAAGGCAGCCTGACCCTCACCAGGTTGATGACCTCCTAAAATAAACCAAAATCAAAACAACGAAAGCATTCTCCAGCATACCCAGAGTGTGATGACCTAAGATGCAAAACATCCACGACGGGGCCCAAAATCACTTATTTTCAGATTAAAAAAAGAGAGCAAGCCAACATGCCCAAGGCCACACAACCGACAGTACAGTCGGGACCGCAACTCAGGTTTCCCAGGGACATACTCAGGGCCTTCCCGACAGCCAGGTGAGCACGGGAGATCGCAGAGCAATCCCACAGTTCACAGGTTACAGAGACAGTGAGCCTAACGGATTCCTTAAACCTGAACCTGGCAAGTAACAAAAGCAGAAAGTGCTCTTACCTTTTACTTTCTTACGGGTCTATAAACACCAACGGCTTGTGTGTGCTGCACCTTAACGGACACAGCAGTCAGAGGCACCACGATGTCCAAGAGACATGCCAAGGAGGTGACTGGTCTTCAGGAGCGAAGACCCTGCTTCTCCCGTAGTTCAGCAGTCCTTGCTGCACCAGCAATCCACACTCCAGCCTGGCTATTAATTCTCTGACTTTTTAAGAGTCTGCTCCAGAGTCAACTCCTCTTTGCAATCTTTCCCATCTCTCTAAGGCAGACCAACCGCCCATTCTCCCTCCTCAGGCATGCTGTTCCACAGTAAAAGTCTCTGCCGCATGCTCTGCACTTTTCTTTACCTGTTGCTTCTCCGTGATTAAATTTGCAGATTTGTAAAGGGTTGTCTTATTCATCAATGCTTCATTGCATGGGTGTAGCATAGCACATAAACAGTAAGTATTCAATTGACAGCCCCAATTTATTAAGCTTTGACAATCCACTAAACACGATGCCAGGCACTCTGCACGTTATTTCAATTAATCAAGCCTAATAACCCACTCTTCAGATGAGGAGGCTAGTATGCAATTAAGGTAACCTGCCTGGGATCACAAGTATCTCAGGTGGATAAGTGCATGAAATCTTACCTTGCATGAGAAAGCAATGCCATCCAGGCAGCGAGATCCCCACTGCAGTAAGCTCTGTGGATTCCCATTATGCGCTGTCCGTCACAATTGACAAACAGCCTACCCACGGACATAGCAGGTGGAATGCTAGGTAAACCGGGATGTGCTAACATAAAAGGATGCTCTTAACTCTTCAGGTTTTCTTTACTCCCCCAGGCACAAAAAATTTTCCAAGGGAATAGTGTTTCTAGGCAACCCATTCACAACAAAGAGATATACGTGGTAAAAGATATACAAAACCAAAACTCAAAAAGCCCTGAAAGAAGCTAAAACTTGGTTTTTATGCAGACAAGCTGATTTATTCCCTAGTTCTGAACTGTGACCCCCCTGCTAGCTGGGCCACCTTGGGCAAGTAACCTTTGGAGCCTGCTCCCTGACGTATTAACTGGAAAACACCACTCACTCCAAAGGATCGCTGCTGTGAGCCCCAGGAAATGCACAGAGACCCCGCAGCACAACACTAGCGGCTGGCAGGCCACTAGCACAAAAAAGTCAGGCAAGTACAAAAGACCACTTGCTACCACAATACGGTACCTGGTGGATAACCCCTTCCATCCCCGACCTTCTACAGCCACTGCAACTTCTGAATGCTGGTTCAGGTCGTCTTTCGCCCTTTCCACATCACGGCAGCCACTTCGCACCGAGCCACTCACTCTTGTACCTCTGCTAGGAGAGGCCGGTACGATACCCTGCAGCACCCCACAATCTGAAACACAAGCCCACTGAACAAAGATGGGAACTTACTGTAATACGTTTTCAAAAGACAGTGAGTGACTGCTGGTTTCAGCAGTGGAAAAGACTCCTTTCAGAGACCAACAGCTACCACCTAATGGAGGAGTTTTTCCTGGCAGATCGCAGCACCAAGCACTTGACTGAAAGTAAGAATTCTCAGGTGTCAAAAGAACGATTTATTCAGTCACCTAACAGAACCCCTGAGGCCTGTGTCCCACGGTTTCTTACTAATGAACTGCCTAAAACCTCATCAACCATAATGTTTGCTAAACAGTTTTATTTCAAACAAGTATTTACCTTCTATCTCCACCAAAGGTTCCTGAGTAAACTCCTGAAAGAATTTGTAGAAGAACTTACTGCAAGCAGCCAAAACAGCCTTGTGGGCCTTAAAATGGTGACCTAGACAGAAAGAAAATAAAATCACACATATTCACAAACATCAAACTTAAAAACAACTTAGAAAATTACATAAAGTAAACCTTCATAATGTAATTATATAACTACATAAATTACTGAACTAAAACCAGAATATTCTTGGCAGCTGTCTTGACAAATTTTAATCTCAATTAGACACAAAGCCAGATCTTTACCTCAAAGGTCTTATTAAGTCAATTTTATAAAGGCCAGTTTACAATACTTCAGGAGGCAGGAACCTCCTACCACTTAATTAAACAGTGACAGGCATATCCTATTCAGTGGAAACTACTAAAGATAAACACCACCCAGAAGGTTACAGAGCATCTGAAGAGAGAGGGGAAAAGCCACAGGACAGGCATGAAGCTGCACGTGTTTGCTATGAGAAATATTTGGAAGAAGCCTATTTTCACTCGATTGAAAAGTCGCCCAAGCTGGGTTTGCCTCTATTACAATGACAACACCCAAGACTGACAAAGACCCCATTTTGCTCTGAGGGTTCCCAAAGAGGGTGGGTACCAGCGCTGCACAGGATTCTCTCAGTCTCCCTCCAAGACCATTTGAGAAACTAGGGGGGAAAAAAAGCAACCTTTCCTACAGGACTCCTGTGGGACACTCAAAGCGGCTTACCCAGGGAAGCCAGTAACCATACATTTGCAGACGTCCTCACTGTCCCCACCCAATAATTCTGCACTCAGGTGTGCAATGGGAAAACTTCCAGGAGTTAAAACGCCACGGTTCTGTCCAAATCGTCACTGCCCGCCAACTAGCCTCTGCAGGCCGCCAGTCCATGTGAGCGGCACTGACAAGCGCCCTCGGGCCCAGGGCACACTTTCCGCAGACTTTGATAGGGAGCTCCGAGGGGCTGGGAAAACGGAGGTGAGAACCGAAGCCCCAAATCCGCCCGAGCCCACCACCCCACCCACCGTCGACAATCAGGGTGATGTCAGTAAACCGGTCCTGCTCTCGCTGTTCATTCAATCGGTCCAGGATCATTTTGTGATGTTCCGGGAACTCCTGAAGACAGTCCATCGTCTCTTCGGCCTCCATGGCCGGCGCGCTGCTCTACAAAAGAGGAGCATGATAATGTACACCCATGAGCTCGGGCTGGGGAACGGAACCCCGAAAGCAGAAAACAACAAAAACCAACACCCCAGCAACGTGAAAAGAAGGGGGGAGGGGGAGGCGAGAGGAAGGCGAGAGAAGAAAGGCGAGCCGCCGGGGGCCGGAGTGACGGCCGCAGGACTCGGAGCCTGACCTAATTGGAGCCGGGAGACGCGCGCTGGAGCGGGGTGGGCGCCGCGCCGGAGGCTCCGGGCGCCCGGGCGCGCAAGTCCGGCAGGGGCCGGGCCGACAGCCGCCGCGGGCCTCTAACGGCCCGCCAAGCCCTTCTGCGCGGCCCTGGCTCCCGCCGCCGCGGAACCCGGTCGGCCCGCGGCCCACAACGACTCCCGGGTCGCCTCTGCCTCCCCGGCCCCCCCCCTCTCCTCCCCCGCCCCGACCGGGCCGGCACTCACTCAAGGAAGGAGGAGCGGCCTGGACCTGCGCGTCACTTACGTCCACGTAAAGCGTCACTGCGTCAGGCTTCGGCTGACGCGGCCGCCTGCGAGCGCAGACCGCCGAGGGACGGGCCCCGCACCCAGCGGCGGGGAGGGGCCAACCGTGGGGACTGGGGCTCGGCGCCCGCGAGGCCGCGCGCGCGCGCTCAAGGAAGAGGGAATCGGGCTGCTGGGCGCTGGGCGGGGGCTGGGCCGGTGCAGGGCCTGGCGCAGCCGCGGCGAGGATCTCCGGTCTCCACCCACCCGGCGCGACTGCGGGCGTGCGCGCTCCGACCGGGCCTCCGGATCCACTCGCCACGCGCACCGCAGAGTTTTTATGCGGCGGCTCCCCGGCCCCGCCCCTCCCCGCCCCCTTCCTCCTCGGCGCCGGATCGGCCCGCCTTACCTAGCTCGGAATCCTCCCTCGCTCCTCTACGTCCCTCAAAGCCTCTCCTGCCCTGCTCTGCTCTCCCCTCCCGGGGCGGAACTCGCCCCACACCTTTCCCTACCCCTAAACGGCGCCTCGCCCTTCATGTCTGCGCGAGTGCCGGGCGCTCCTTCCGCTCAGGTCCGGCCGGCGCACGTGCGCTCGCTCCGAGACCCGGGGGCCGCGGCGCGGGCTGGGCGGCCACGGGCGCGAGCACGTCCGGCCGCCGGGGATCGTCTTCCCGGATACCCGCCCTCTCTGTGCTTTGCTGCCAGCACGTGGGTGCCAGGCTCCGGACCTGGTGGATGTGCTCCGATTACTTACACATGATGCCTTTACTCCAGCGTAACATCCCACTCTGGCTACACCACCGCGCTTAAAGAGGCCAGTGACCCATCATCAACCTCACGTGACCGGCTCCATTCATTCAGGGAAGAAAATGTTTTTTAAGGAAAATGAGATAGTTGACATTTATTTTCTCAAAGAGAGAAGAGGGTGGGAATTAGGGAAGAACTCAAATAGCGAAGTGGATGTAACCATTATTCCAACAGACGTTGATTGAGAATGAACGCTGTGATAGGCAGTGCTTTGAGGGACTGGAAAGGTGGTGAACAAGGCTTATGGGGTTTCTGCCTTCTGATTTTTGGTCCGATAGACATCTCAAACAGTTAATTGCCTGGGGGCTACTTTTGAGTGTTATGAGATGTGAAGAACAATGTAATCTGGGGATCACGGAAAGCTAGTGACCTTGAAGAAGCACCCCGAACTCTGAGCGTTCTTAGCCAAGGCGAAGAAGACTATAGTACTCCAGGAACTGAAAGAATGTTGCTGAGACAGACCCACGGGGGCCTTGCAGACACTGTTAACGATGTAAGATTTTTCGTATACTGACAAAGGGAAGCCTTGAAGATTGAGCAGAGTGGTAACTTGGTAAAATTTACCTGTTAGAGTGAGAACTCTAGCCTGAATATGGAGAATAGATAATGAGAAGATGCAAGAGTAGAGACCATTTGGAAGGCTGTTAGTAGCCTAGAGGAAACCACGGTGGCCAATGGATTAGGGAACTATGGAATCCAGTGATAGAATCAGTGTTGACTGGAAGGTATGCCATAGGTACTGAGTATGCAATGTTGAATACATTCATGACAAGAGAAGAACAATCAAGGATGGCTCTTCGATTTCTGGCTTAAGCAGGTTGGTTAACAAGTAGGAAATGGAAGTGGAGGAACTGGTTGGAGAGAGAGGAATAGGGAGGGGAGGGATAATTTTAAGGAGATCACCGAATGGAGGTAATGTCAACAAGTCGCTATATACAATCCTGAATAGGGAGTCTAGATGAGAGAGCTAACCTTAGAGATTTTCAGCATAAAGTGAGTACTGAAGCCATGAATATAGATGAGATTGTTTAAGGAAAATATGCAGAGAGAATAGGCTAGCAGCTTATAGGTTGAATTGGACTACTGGTATTTTACTATCTTCATTGTCATTATCATTCACAGTTTTTTTTTTAAAATTTTATTTATTTTTAGAGAGGGAGAACGAGAGAAACATCGATTGGCTGCCTCTCATGCACCCTCAACTGGGGACCTGGCTCACAACACAGGCATGTGCCCTGACTGGGGATGTAACTGCGACCCTTTGGTTCGCAGGCTGACGCTCAATCCACTGAGCCACACCAGCCAGGGCCACACAGTGTTTTTTTTTACATTGAAGAAACTATACATAGAAATAGGCTTTTTGGAAATTCAAGCATATAGGGCTACTTCCCTACAGAACAAAAATTGGATTAAGTCAAATGGAGACGCCCTCTCACTATGGGATAAGAGCTATCCATTTACTACAGCCTCCATCTGATGTCTAAAGTCTTAGACCCGGATTACATTATTCTTTCTTTACTTGCCTTGATTCTGAAGCATCGAAGTTTGAACTCTTGGTCCAGAGTCAGAACAGCAGAGGGTGTAGGACTTTATCCCTCAGAAATGCCAGTGTGTGGGGGTTGCGTAGGAAAGGAAGGACCTGAAACGGCAGCATGGCAGCTGGAGAAAGGAGGAAAACCAGGGGAGTATGACATCAAGATCAGCGTTTCAGAAGAGGGGGTAGGATGAGCAATGCCAACGCCGCCAGGGGGTCAAGCGAAATGAAGGTAGGGAATGATCTGCTAGATTCGGCACTGTGTATGTCTTTGGTAGAATACCTTAGTAAGAACGGTTTTAGTTAAGTTCTGCGGAGGGGTGGCGGGGAGAGCAGGGTGAGGATTCTATATCCAAATAAATTAAGGACTAATTAGGAAAAGAAATTGGGATAACAATGACAGGACTCCCGTTAAGAAATGAGGGAGGAGAGAGGAGTGCCTGTGGGGGGCGATGGGTAGAGGCCGTTTGAATTTGTTTTTGGATGGGGGAGACTCAAGCCATTTAAATGCTGATGGGGAAGGATCCAGCAGAAGCAGATGATGAGAACGTTGGAGAAAAGGGGGGCTAATTGTACAAGAAAAAAAGAGACTAGAGAAGATGAAGTTAAGAGAATAGGTGAACGATTCAGCCTTAGACAGGAGGAAGGACGTCTGCTTTTACTGAAAGGGTTAATGGGTTGGATGCTCTTAGGCAGAGGTCCCCAACCATTTGGGCACCAGGGACTGGTTTCGTGGAAGACAGTTTTCCCACAGACCCGGGGTGGGGGGTGGGGGATGGTTTCAGGATGATTCAAGCGCATTGCATTCAAGCTCGCCCCCTGCTGTGCAGCCCAGTTCCTAACAGACCACTGACCAGTACCAGTCCCTGGCCTGGGGTGGGGGGTAGGGGCAGGGGTTGGGGGGAGTTTGGGACCCCTCCTCTTAGGAGAGTGGATTTACTGTCATGAAGTTGAGAAGACTCCTAACTGAAAAAACAAAAATCTATTTTCTCCATGAAATAGGTGGCCAGACCATCTCCTATAATCCAAGATTAGGAGAAGGGGGGTGGGTGTGTGTGTGTGTGTGTGTGTGTGTGTGTGTGTGTGTGTAGACATTTGAGATCGAAAGATGCATTAGTTATTTAAGGCTGTGTAACAAATTGCCACAAAATGTAGTGGCTTAATACGGTATTATTATGTCATAGTTTCTGTGGGTAAGAAGTGTGGATGGCACTTAGCTGGGTTTTCGGGGTCTTTCACAAGGTTCCAATCAAGATGTCAGCCGGGACCGCCGTCATCTCGAGGCTCCGCTGGGGAAAGATCTGCTTCGAGGCCACGCAAGTGATTGTTGACAGGGCTCGGTTCCTCCTGGGCTGCTAGACTGAGGACTTCGGTTTCCGGTGCGGGCTCTCCCTCCATGTGGGGTTCACCACAGGGACTAAGAGCTAGATTCCATCAGAAAGAGCAAGTGACAGAGCAAGAGAGGGTGGGCAGGACCGAAGCCAAAGTCTTTTTGTAAGCTAACCTGAGATGTCACATTCGCTACCCCTATCTGTTCGAAGCAAGTCACCAGATGCAGCCCGCAGTCAATGGCACAAACCCTAGGAGGCGTGACTGTCGGGAGCAGTCTTCGGAGCTGCCTGCCCCAGGACAGAGTGGAGGAGACTCGCAGTGGGTCCTGGACAGAGTCGCATCCGCAGGATCAGTGAGAGTCGGGGGCCAAGAACTTATGTGATAGCAGTCTGCTGGACGCGCGATCACCTCCAGAAGCGTTCAGTCAGTAATCAGGCACCTACGAGGGCAGGCAACATAAAAATGAGGTTAGCGTTAAGACAAAGTTCCCTGTGGTGCAAATTATTTAAAAATTAAGTTTACTGGGGTGACATTGGTTAATAAGGTTACGTGGGTCTCAAGTGTACATGCTATGACCCGTCATCTGTATGTTGACTGTGTGCCCACCACCCAAAGTCAAATCTGCTTCCGTCACCATATATGTGACCCCCTTTATCCTTCACTACCCCCTTCCACATCCCCTTCCCTCTGGTCACCACCGTGCTGTTCCCTGTATCTATCCGTTTCTGTTTGTGTTTCTTGTTTGTTCATTTGTTGCTTTCAGTTTTACATCCCACATATGAGTGAAATTATGCGGTTCTTCTGTGGTGCAGATTTTGTCAATCGATAATAACCAGGTTTATAGATGTTCTCCTGGGTTAATATGGATTCTGCAAACTTAAGGAGGATCTGCAAGTAGTTCTGGCGACCTTAGTGGTATCTTTTTATATTTTTCGGGGCAACCTTGGGAAGGAGATGGTGTGGTGGTTGAGTTTGGCTTGAAAGAGCCTGGGTTGAAGTCTAGGTTCACCTTTGTAGCTCCGTGACTTCGGGCAGATTGATGCCCTTCTGTGAACTGCGTCCCTCACCTTCCCAGCAGCGCTGCTGTGGGAAGCGAAGGAGGCAGCTCGGGGCGGCACTGGGATGTGCCCGGCCTGCAGTGCATGTTCAGTGATGGTGCTCTGTTAGGCCCCCTGGAGAACGTTCATGTTGCAACCGTTTAGAATTTTTAAGAAGCCATTTGTGGATGAAAACTGAGATCTTCTTTGTGGCTGCCCAAAGGGACTGAAAATGAAGGATGTCCCCAATGAGTCCAGATACAGCAAGCTGAAAAAAGATTCGACAAGTCCAGATTTTTTATAGGGGCAAGCAGTAGCTTAAATACGCAGCAAATAAGAAGCTGACCCAATGATTACGGCTATTATTTCCCCCTTTTCTCGTCCTGCAGGCAGCGTGCCAGACTTGGGCCGGTGGTGGGTACTCAAAGGCAGTTACCTGGTTGCCTCCAGCTTGGATAGTGACTCGTGTGGCAGTTAGCAAACGCTGGCTCGGAAACTCCAGGCCGGGGTCACTCAGTCACCTGTGGATCTGGGGAAGAAGGCAGGACAGTGGCCAGGGAGCAGAAGTCCCTGAAGATAGCCGGCTAAGCAGGAGGTGACACACCAGGCCCAGAGTGTCCTTTTCAGCATTGCAGTCTCAAGAGGCTGAGTGTCACCACAGCCATGTGAAATGTATCAACGCCCAGTTGTGGAACAGGCTGCTGCTCTCCGGGAGCCGGAGAGACTCCATCCAGGACAGTGTTACTGTCAGAGGGCCCTTCAGATCCAAGCACGGCTGGTGCTTTTATCTTGTTTCATTTTGTTTTACTTTATTGTATTGCAGACATGCAACTCACTGGGTTCTCTGTGGTATCTCTGTGGATAGTCCTCTTTTTCTTGACCTCTTAATATTAGCGCACCCCAGTCTATTATTTTTAATGTCATTCTAATGTATTTGGGATTAAATTTATGATGTTAATATTATGTTTTCTATTTGTCTTACTGTTGTGTTACTTCTCTCCTTTCTTGCCTTATTTTGGATTGCTTTTTAAAATTATTCCAGACTCTAGGATGGCTTCCGAACAAGTCCAAACTAGGATGAAGTGAAGGAGCCTCTTGCCTGAGGTGACAAATTTAAGAGGGGACCAAGACTCAGAACTCAAAATAAATAATATCTTTATACATTTTTTTAAAAGCAAATAAATGCAAGACTTCCACTTCTAGGAAGGTGGAATTGATGTACTTATCCCTATTTCTCCCCCTAAGCACAACGAAAAACCTTGGGCATTAAATAAAAATGTTTTCAAACTGAACTCTTTTAAGAATGATTTATTTGACTTCTGAAAGTCAAGAGACCAGACTCTGAATATTCTATCCTGTCTCCAGGACTCGTAAAGTTCTATTCTACTCATTATTTTGAGTCTCTGCGATGCTGTTACTAAACTTCCAAGCATAATTTTCCCTTGTTTTCCTACACTAATTAAGCATCCTTTTTAAAATTATATTTCATTGATTATACTATTACAGTTATCCTGATTTTTCTTCCTTTGCTCCCTTCCACCCAGCACCCCCCACACACTCAGGTAATCCCCCCACCATTGTTCATGTCCATGGGTCACGTATATAAGTTCTTTGGCTACTCCACTTCCTATGCTGTACTTTACATCCCCGTGGCTATTCTGTAACTACCTATTTGTACTTCTTAATCCCCTCATCCTTCACCCATTCCCATCCCATCCAGCAGCCTTCTAATAATTAAGTTCCTTTCTCTTGAATAATGAAGCATTCTTATATGTAAAAATCTAAGTCAAATTCAACAAATGTCTGTGTGTGTGGAGGAGGAAGAGAGGAGGAAATAAACATAAAAAATCTCTCCCTCAATTTCTGACTCCATGAATCCATTTTATTAGTGCTGAACCCAAGAGATGACTCAGTCAAGAACTTTGTCCCTGACTGGTGTAACTCAGTGGATTGAGTGCAGGCTGGGAACCAAAGGGCCACTGGTTCAATTCCCAGTCAGGGCACATGCCTGGGTTTTGGGCCAGGTCCCCATGGGGGGGCCCACGAAAGGCAACTACACATTGATGTTTCTCTCCATGTTTCTCTTCCTCTCTTTCTCCCTCCCTTTCTCTCTGTCTAAGGATAAATAAATAAAATCTTTAAATAAAATAAAATAATAAAAAGAGGAATACTTTCTTAAAAAAGAAAAAAAAACTTTGGAGACATTTGAGGTATATGCTAGAGTAGATGAAAACTCTAGAATATCCTAGAAACATCTCAGGTTCCCCCAGACTGGGAAGCCCCAGGCCAAAACTTTGGGGCAGTGTGAGGTCCCTGGAATGAGCTTCTCCCCCTTTCTCACTCCACACAGTCCAGCTGGTGACCTCACCCCTGGTCTCGCTTAATGCACGGTCCAGACCTGTATCTCCAGCTTACACGTTGCTGGTCAGCTCCAAGCTGGTGGCTGGTGGCATGCTCCAGGGACACCTCAAAGCCACCTCTTCTGCACATCACATTTACTCCTCTCACTGCGATTGTATTCTTGGTCATTGATACCTACATGAACCCATTAGAAGAATGAGTCATAAACCTGGAAACTATTTCTTTTGTCTTCCTCTCTCACTTTTCTCTCTCTGTCACACACATGCATCTAATCAATATATTACACAGTCTTGGTGAATTTCAGCCCCTAATATTCTGAGAATATTGGCTAGTACAATTTCTAGAACACCACTGAGCAGTTTTTATGAAGAGGGTTTGACAGTTTCCTATCCTTTCACAAATCCAATAGCACTGTGTAAATCAGGGGTGCAATAAAAACCCCAAACTTCAGACTATATAGATGTGTGAGCACAGGCAGAGCAAGAAGGGAACTAAAAAATGCAACAAAATGTTAACACTGGCTGTCTTTTGATGTTGGGATGAGAAGATGCTATTTTTCTTCCTTACAATGTTCACTGTTTTCTCACTGCTTCACAGCAAACATGTGCTGTAGTTAAACATTTGCCCCACGAAGACAGACAATTTTTTCTTCTCTTACATATTTAAAGTGCCCAGAACAGTATCTTAGCAAACGGACTAGATACTTAACAAATATTTGTTGAGTGAGCGAATCTTTATAATGTAAAAAATAATATGAAAAGGAATAAATGTACTGAAATTCCATTTCTTCCTCTACCTGGGTGGTGTCTTATTTTAAGGCAATTGTCATCCCTTCCCTTAGACGCCCTGTGGCTAAAACTCTCAGCCCTGGCCATGCCTGCAGGAGTCATCCCTGCCCTTGACTCTTTCCTGCCTGCCCTTGCCAAGACCTGCCCGCTACTCTTTCCTTCCCCTTCCCCAGCCACACTGCCAGGCAGGCTGGCCCCACATCAGTTTTCCGAGAACTACATGGGTCCAGAAAGAGCACCTGCGTGTCTGATAAGAGGCACATGGACGTGCTGTGGATCCTGCAGTGGCTTATGAACCAGCTCAAACCCTCTTGGCTGTGGTCTTGCAGCCCCTAAAAAACACCAACCGACAAGAAAAGCCTTTGTGGAAGTCTAGGTTTCCATTGGATTAAAGAAAAAAAGTTTGGAATTGGCGAAAGAAACAGCTTGAGTTTAGGTGCGTGATCCCTGCCCTGAAGGCAGCACAGCTTAGGGTCAAAGAGATCTTCCCCGCCTGTGATTTTTCGCGGGGTGAAGGTGGGATGTGGGAGGCGTGAGAGTGTGTGTGTGAGCACCGCTTCCCCAGCTGTGCTGACGCTGATAAAGAGGCACTTCTAGGCGCCGACAGATAGTGAGCCTCCGTAGAAAGCTGGCTGGAATCTGCAAGCCAGAGGAAAACAGCGAACTTGAGCTTGAGCGCCACCTTTGGGAAAACTAAAGAGGCTGCCAGCACTTGGTTCATTGCAAGATCAGAGAAGGCAGGCGAGCTCCAGAGTTCTGCCACAAGAGGGCGCAAAAACCGTGGAGCAAGAGTACACGCAGGTCTGAGATAAATAACCCGAGTTCTCTTGCATTTCTCTGCCCAAGTCAGCGAAGGCAGGAGGAGGTGACTGCTGTTTCCAACGCCAAGACAGAAATGTAAGCCTTCAAGGAACATGAAAAATCCAGGGCACATGACACCACTGATGGTTCCCCACAATCTTCCAGTAACCAACACGAAAGCCCTGAGGTTCTGCTAATTCCTTGATAAATAATTCAAAATAGCGACTTTGGGGAAGCTCAGTGAGCTACTAGGAGACACAGAAAGAAAATTCAAGGAAATCAGGGCAATATTGGGTCAAAGAATACATAAAGGGAAACAACGACTTCTTCTAACAAAAAAGGAAACACAGCACACCAAAACTAGGGGATGTAGCCGAAGCCGTTTCCCATCTTGCTCTTTTCAGCAAGTTGGCCCACTAGGCAAACTACTCCCACTGCCTGGAAATACGATATGATATTTATATGATGTTGATATTTATTAAGACCTTCAGGTCACTTCCCTTTCAAAAAAAAAATTCAGGATCAAGTACTCTTCTCTCAACTCTGCCCAGTAAGCAGATGTCTCCTCACCACTGTCCTTTATGACCGGCCTGTCCTAACCCATAATTTGGTAACAGTTAATTATTGAACCAGCTCATCTGTGAGCAGGTCCAAATGCATGTCTCCTTCATCAGCCGTCTGTAGAAAACAGGCACAGGTGTGACCTGAATTCCCGCAACACAGGAAGATGGCATTGGGCTCTGGGTCATCTGCTTGGTTTCCTGATGAGTCCTAGACTCTCCTGGGCTCCTTTCTGAATGTGCCATATCACGGATGCTGCAGCACCCACCCAAGTGACCTCACCAAGTCATAACTCAGTGAGTCTGATCAGCTGGAGTTTCAGGGGCACTTCCAGCTCCATGTTCAGGTGCCTGGACCGTGTGTTGGATACACTGGGTCACGTGGCTGAAAGTGCACGTTAGCTTCTTCAGAACCTTTGTCCTGCCATGGACAAGATCCCCCTCTTCCTCTGGGCCCTGTTCGACATCCAGAGACTCAAGAGTCCCTGACTAAATGGGTGGAGTGCTGTTGTGAACAACGATCCCTGCTGTCTTCAAATCTGAAAGTGGTCTGTCCTGTGTGGCTCAGTGGGTTGGGCCTTGTCCTGCAAACAGAAAGGGTGCAGGTTCCATTCCCTGGCAGTGCACATGCCTGTCAAGGAACGGGCAAGAGGCAACTGAGCCGTGTTCCTCTCTTACATAGATGTTTCTCTCCTTCTCTTCCTCCCTCCATTCCCCTTTCTCGAGAATCAATTTAAGAAAAAAAAAAGGATAAAAAACTGAAAGAAGCCCCAAGTGCTCTACTTATTTGTTGGAAGGAGTTCAAGGTACAATAAACTTTCCTTCAGTTGGTGTGCCCTGGGCCACTGATACCCTAAAAATGGTATCAAACTGGCATGCCCCAAATTTCTGTAGGATTTACAGTATCTACTGGAATCCAGACCAGTAGCTCTGTGGAAAATCATGATTTTCAAGGAATATGTCTTTTATCTAAACTTTCAAATTTGTTGATTTCAAATAAGGTTTTTTATACTATCATGATTATCTCTTCACTGTTTACAGATTCTGCGCTAATGTTCCTTTTTATTCCCGATCTTATGATACTATTAATTTACTCTTCATCATTTCTATTTCTTATTAGCTGAGCTTATTAGGTGCTATTTATTTTGGTCTTGTTAATCATTTGTAATGTCTGTTTAATGTCTACATCATTAATGTTTATTCTTATAATTATTTCCTTCTAATTTCTTTGGACTTAATTTCCATTAGTTTTCTAATCTCTTCAAGTAGATCCTTAATTAATATTATAGGTATTGGCTTTTTAAATGTAGTTATTTAAAGGTAAATATTTACCTCTCCACATGATTTCAGGTGTTTCCTTCAAGGTTGATGTTGAATATTCATTAAAAATCAATTAAAATGTTTTATAATTTCCACTGTGATGTTTTCCTGTGACTCATGGGTATTTAGATGTTTATTGTTGTTTATTTCCAAATATTTGGCATACTGCAGTAACTTTTTGTTAATGATTTCTAAATTAATTTTAATGTGACATCTCTTGAAATAATTTTAAGTGCATATTGTAATTTAGAATACAATAGTGATAGTTTCTCAAAGGAATGGGAAAATATTAATTATTCATTAAATATGTGCAACATCTACTAGCTAGCTACTACACATGGGTGGCTCCCTCCCTCACTCTTTATTCCAAAGTAAATTTCCAGTGAATAGAATGTTTAATGGGTTTATTAATACAAGATTTAGAAGAAAATATTTAATTATATGTGAATAAAGATTGAAAGATCTACATGGAAGAATAAACATTAGAAGTAGTTATCGGATGATAGTTTGGAAAACCCACCTTTTCATTATTGTTTATATGACAGATGCAGAATTCTCAGCAAATCATCATGATTCATCCTTGTAAAAATATGCTATTTTATTTATTTCATTCCACTCTATTATATTCTCTTATCTCCAGCCACTTCTTCACCTGCCTCATTCTAATTATTCAATATTTTAAAAATTATGCATGCATCCATGTAAATGTGTAGGATTTTAATGTGTGGATGTGTTTTTAATGTATATAAATGATACCCTCAGATACATATTTCTGTTTTCATTATCCACTTATCATTCTGATTTTAAAGTCAGCATTTCTATACCTGCAGCATGTCTGTTTCATTGAGCTGCTGCATATGTGTTGTATCGAGAATGAACCGTGTTTCAAACCAACACCTACCTGCTGATGGGTATCGCGGTGGCTTCCAACCCCTGTATGACGCGTAGTGGTACGATGACCGTCATCACGCACACACTCTCTGCGCCTGAATGGGGCTTTTTTTCTGCGACAGAGTCCAGGGGTGTGGTGTAGAGGGACGAGGGGAAAGTGTACAAAGCTCCCCTGCATGCGACCATATTGCTGTTCTGAATTCACACGAACACCAGTCCCGATGAAAGGTCTGTTCTCAAATCCTCACCAACTCTTTGAATTATTCACCTTTCTCATTTTCCCCTTTGGACCGTTTTGTGCTTTTAACATTTACTTATCTATGGTGCTTTTGAGCCTCCCTTTATACACTCTTTAGCCCATATGTGTTAAAAGCGGGTTTCCTTGCTACGTGAAAGCACAGTGCTCGTCTGCAACTTTTTAAACTGAAATGGCAGAGAGCAAAGAAATTAATATAAATTTATACGAAAATATTTTTGCAGGTATTATTTATTTATTTATTTATTTATTTATTTTTACAAAGAGGGGAAGGGAGCAAGAAACATCAACATGTGGTAGCCTCTTGTGTGCCCCCTACTGGGGAACCTGGCTCACAACCCAGGCATGTGCCCTGACTGGGAATCCAGCTGGTGACCCTTTGGTTTGCAGCCTGGCACTCAATCCACTGAGCCACACCAGCCAGGGCCATGTGGAAAAATGAGCATTCCCACTCAAAACACCCTACCAAATTATACCAAATAATACATAAAACCTAAAACAACACTGACATATAGTAAAAGCAGCATGATATTGTTTGCCAAAAAAACTTCACAGCTAAAAGCTCTGTGAGAGAAAGGGTTCACTAAGCCAGATGCCAGTCTGAAAAGGACCAGATCCTGGGGTGAACCAGGTCTACATAGAAAATGCAAGTCCGCATCCTGCAGTCGATGGGCTCTTTTGTAGAAACAGTTTTAGGAAGAAAGACGTAAGTTGTGTTGAAAGAATTAACATTGGCTGTAGATAAGGAGGTGGGTGAAGGTGAAACGGGGCTAGCTCTGGGGCAGAGACTTAGTCCTTCAGAAGCAGGGTTTGGTCCTCTGGCTTGATGGCAGTGGCGTCTGGAAAGCTCCTGGGTATGCCCGGAGCAGAGGCTCCTGATGATCCTGTGGCACCTGGCTTTTTCCTTAAATAATCACAGACATGACACCTAGGAGGTAATTCTGTTTCTACAGAAACTCAGGGATGTAAGCAGTGTCTTTCTGGTTTTTCCCTGTAGCTGGTAACCTCTCCTGTCTCTCCCTTCCTTCCTGTGGCCTGCTGTAATTTCATTTAGGGCATCTCAGAAGTTTTTTCTTGTCAATATGAGAAATATACAGACTATATGAAGTACAAGTAATGTGTTTTTAGGGTATTTCACTTATTAAAAACAGTGACTTGACTTCTCCTTCAATATTCTTATAAGGTAATGCAATACTACGCTTTATATGCACGTCAATTCACTCAAGCAGTACACTTTTCATGTATCCATTCCTGGATGCCGACCTAATAGACCACTTGCCACTAGAGGGCCAACAGTAACTTCAGCAGTTGTCTGGGTTCTTTCTCTCTGCATGTAAGTAGCATGAATGGTAGACCCAGGCAAGTTCCATGCGTGCACAGTGTCTTTATTCACCAGGATGGAAACGCTTTATTACATCAAATTTATTCTAAGTGTAATACCCGACAAGCTATCGTAGGCTTTCCTCATACCTAATAGATGCACACAATGAACCAAGATAAAGCACAGATGCTCATTGCACAGCTCAAAGTTGGGGCAGCTTGGTGTTGAGATGCTGAGATGCTGAGATGCAGAACGTGGTCCCTGGGGAAGGGGCTAGCCAGGCCATTCTCGCTGCTCTGGGTGCACGCTGCCTCCTTCATAGCTGGAAAAAGAGACACCGAATTCTACTCTTACTTCTCACCTGTTTTTATAATGGCAAAAATCCTTTTCAGATTTCTCTCTATTAGTAGCTAAGTGGCATAAAGTGAATTTTTGAAAAGCAGGATTTACCCGTATGGTGCTATTCTTCTGTGAGTTACCCATTGGCATTCCTTGAAAGTTTTCCTTTGGATTTCCTGCCTTACCATTTTGATTTGTAGAGGCTACATGTGCTGTGCACCCAGCTGTTAATTACTTGTGTTTTAGACTTTGGAATTATCTTCTCTCAATTGTCATCTAACACTTTTCACCGTTATTATATCTCTAAGATATAGAAATATTTCTTCCTATAGACAATGTTTCTTTCATAAGTTTATAGAGTATTATGTCATTATGTCCAGAGTATATAACTATTACGTACTACTTTTGGCAACTGATGTTCTATTGTTTAATTTTAGTTCTGCATAGTTTTTTTCATAATTGAGAATTTATTGGTTGTTTGGAGGGTAAGTGCACAGACCTTTAAGTGTGTACTCAATTCTCCACATGTGTACCAAAAACTTAAAAAGTCAGGTAGCTGGGATTCTTTTCTAAACAGTTATTCCAATGACTTTCCAGATTGAAACTGGGAGGCAAGTTTTCCCTAACAGAATATCAAGCACCAAGTTCTTACATGCAAGCTTACACCGAAGCACGGTTCTTACCTGGAAGCTTCTCATGTAATTGCTTTGTTGTCTGTCTCCTGAGTTCTTTCATGCTCAAAAGGATCTGTAACATTGAAATTGGGAGGTTATTATAAATTTATGACTCAGGTTTTTTTCTTGGAAACGTTTATCTTAGCTCAGTCCACTTAAAAGGACCAGGTGCAATTATCAATGAAATACTTTTGAGCATGTCAATGAAAAACGATGTGGTTTCTACAAACTTTTTCCAATAAATGGAAGTAAGTCTCCTGGGAAAAGGGACTAATTGCAGGTCAGGGGCCGGAAAAGTGGAAGCCACTCCTAGACAGTCCCTTATTGTATCAGAAATCCCGGAAAGAGTGAAAGACTAGGACCCCACAGAAAAGGGGGGAGAATCGAGGTAGATGGGCTTTCATGGACCTAAGATAACAAAATCTGACCTCCAAATATAATAGCAAATACAGTGAACTTAAACAGTGTCTGGGTCTGGAGGATGCAGGGATGAAATTAGACATGCAATTTTTTCTAAAAGTGAAGCTTAATGCCTATGAAAGGAAAATGGAAAAGGAGAATCAGATAAGAAGACCTTGCAGACCGCAGTGCAGATCTGCCACATCTCCCACCAGGCCAAGGGGTGGAGGCTGAAGCAAAGGTTACTCACTAGAGGCTCTTGTTCAACACCTGGCTCAGTCCCCGGCTGCTGGCTGCCTCGGAACGCATGTGTCCCAGACTCAGCAGCTGAGGCAGGCTCCCCTGGGACCAAGAGCTGGAGGCTTGCAGGGAGTTATACTCCGCACAGCCGGGCACGGTGTCTCCTTCCTCAAGGGGCGGCACGGGGGATCGGAGCAGGCAGTATCAAACTGATCAGATGCACTAAAGCCCAGGTGTTCAGTTTACAACGACACTTAAACTAACAACCCTCGTTAATTACCATTGGATGTTCCTAGGATATATCTTTTTTCCCTGCAGATTGATAAAGAGAAATAATTATTTATCCAGCCATTGCTGTATGAATTGCATTCTAGTCTAAGAAAAAAATTACTGAAGTTTGAAAAGATATCAGCACCCCTCTGTTCATTGCAGCATCATTCACAATAGCTAAGATGTGGAAGCAACTTAAGTGCCCATCAGTAGATGATTAGATAAAGAAGTTGTGGTACTTATATGTAAAGGAATACTACTTGACCATAAAAAAGAATAAAATCTTACCATCTGTGAGAACATGGATGGGCCGACAGTGAAATAAATGAAATAAGTCAGAGAAAGACAAATACCATATGATATGACTTACATGTGGAATATAAATGACAATATAAACAAACAAAACAAACAGACTCATACATACAGAGAACAAACCAATGGTTGTCAGATGGGAAGGGGTTGAGGGCTGGGTGAAACAGTTGAACACATTCAGAAGTACAAATGGTGGTTACAAATGGTCACAGGGATGTAAATTCAACATAGGGATACAGTCAATAACATCATAAAAACTACGTCAGGTGCCAGGTGAGTACTACACTTCTGGGGGGAACCCTTCATAAATTGTATACAGTGATCCCTCACCTATTGTGGGAGTTATGGTCCAGAGACCCCCCATGATAGGTGAAAATCCATGAAGTAGCGGCATTATATTTATTTTATTATTTATATATATATTTAAGGCTTTACAAGCCCTTCCCACACTCCTATAAACCTTTCCACTCTCTTATTAACCTTTCCCACACTCTTACAAACACTTCATATGCTCTGAAACACTTTCTACACTCTTAAACCTAGGTAATTTTAACAACATATAAAATTCTATATGGGTGCTCACCAGTGAAGTATACTACAATGTGAACGATGAAGATCATGAATTATGTAGCTGTGCAGTACTGATGGCGATGAAGGTGATGACGATGAGATGAATGTACTGCACAGCCAAGAAGAGCATCACAGCTCTTGTGAAGGCACCGCTTCATCAGGCGCTTCATCAGATGGTGCAGTGCCTTCGCCCTGGACCGTAACTTCTATTCTGCTAAAGGCATAGGCGTAACTGATCTCTTCCTCTGAGTGATGAACATAGTTATGGGGAGTTGCTGGCGCTGCTTTTTCTTCCGAGTGAGAAGGTTTTTACAAACTGACATGCCACTCTCGATTGTACTGTATTATATAAATACCTATATACTGCAAAATCCCGCGATATAGCAAAAATTCCGTGATACAGAATTAGATATATTTTTTAAAAACCCACGATACAGTGAAGCCGCAATAAGTGAACCGTGATATAGCGAGGGAACACTATAAATGTCCAACCACTAAGCTGTACACCTGCACCACAATCATAAAATAATACTGAATGCAAACTATAATTGACAAAAGCCCACATCGTGTTGCACACCTTAAATATGTACAATTTTTAAATTAAAAAATGAATATATTTTAGCCCCAGCTGGTGTCGCTCAGTGGATTGAGTGCTGGCCTGCAAACCAAAGGGTGGCAGGTTCAATTCCCATTCCCAGTTGGGGCACATGCCTGGGTTGCCGGGTCCCAGTGGGGGACGTGTGAGAGGCAACCACACATTGATGTTTCTCTCCCTCCCCTCTCCTCCATCTAAAAATAAATAAATGAATAAAATCTTTAAAAAAAAGAATATATTTTATGACTAAAAAATAAAAAGTAAACAATTAATGAGAGAAAGAACATTTTTATAGCAGACACCCAACTAATAAACGAGGATGAATGATAGGATGAAGTACAGATCATTTTCCACCCCCCAGGATAGAACGAAACTAGGTAAAGATCACTAACAGATGTTATACCCTTAATGAAGACATTGATGGGGACTTTGTAACAGAGGGATCAAGCCTACCTCACCAAAATTCAGTTACAGTTCTTAATCTCATGTAATCAGGTAAAATGTGCCTCTTGATTAATAGGAAGACACAGCATCATTTATGAAGTATTTTTGTCTATAAAATTCCAACTAAATGTAATAAATGTCAGGATCGTAGGTTCACAAGGATGGTGTGTAATAACAGAAAATTAAACAGCACAAAGGGCACAGTCAGCCAAATTCAGGAAGTGGAGAATTCTACAGGACAAATCGCCTACATTTTTAAACAATAAAAGGCAAGAAAAAGAGGGGATGATAAATAACTAAAAATCAAAAAACGTTTTTGTTCTGGTTGGTGTAACTCAGTGGATTGAGCGCGGGTTGTGAACCAAAGGGTCACAGGTTCTATTCCCAGTCAGGGCACAAGCCTGGGCTGCAGGCCAGGTCCCCAGTAGGGGGCGCATGAGAGGGAACTACATGTTGATGTTTTTCTCCCTCTCTTTCTCCTTCCCTTCCCCTCTCTCTACAAAGGAAGAAATAAACTCTTTTAAAAAATGTTTTTGTGAGAAAAATCAAGCCTGTGCAACGTGTAGGTCTTCTTTGAAGTCTGATGTAAAGAGGTCAACTGAAAAGAGGCATTTCAAAGGCGGGGCAATTTGAACGCTGACTGCTTATTAGGTAATATTAAATCATTCTTGCGCCCTGACTGGTGTGGCTAGTGGGATGGGCATCGCCTTGCAAACCGAAAGGTCGCTGGTTAGATTACGGGTCAGGGCACAGGCCTGGTTCTGGCCAGGTTCCTGCTTAGGGGCCTGTGAGAGGCAACTGATCCGTGTTTCTCTCTCTCTCTTTCTCCCTCCCTTCCCCTCTCCCCACAAATAAATATTTGTTAAAACTTTTTAAAGAGAGTGAAGAATTTAAAAATTGTGGTTAAAATTATAAAGTATAAAAATGACATCGTGATGAAAAAGAGGCCAGTCCGTTGTGGGTACACGCTGCAGCACTGGCAGGAAGATGGATACACAAATACAGTTTCCTTGACAACACTCTGGCAAAAACAAAACAAAAACACACGGTGAGAAATAGATGAAACAAGGTTGCCAAATGTGGGAGATCGAAAAGCCTGGGTGATGGATACATTCGGGTCCATCAAACCATTTTCCTCTGTGGGAATGCTTGATTTTTTCATGATAATTTGAAATAATATGGAACTATACAAAAATGTACCCATGAGATAAGACTATAAATCATTCAAAGTTTAAGGGAAAAACAGTTATGTTTATGTGTGTGTATAAAATAGATACACCACAAATATGTGAAAAATCTACTGAGTTTCCAATGTCCAGTTCACGAACGACTCAGGTTTCTATGCATCGCAGTCCTTCCCGAACTTAAGAGCCTCCCAAAATCCAAAGGGAGATTTGGTCAACACTTCCCCCCAAGTACGAGCGCCCAGGTGCCCTCCTGCTCCTTCCCGCCCATCACCCCGGGTTTGCCGGTTCCGGTCGTTGGTGGCCGATCCTGAGCATCTGCAGACCGACCCGGGGCGGTCACCTCGCTCTGAGCAAGCCAGCCCGCGGCTTCCCAGGCCCGGAGGGCGGGACCCGGGCGGGGATCTGAAGCCCCGCGACCCCGACGACCCTGGCCGGCGAGAAGCCCTGCGGTTTCCGCGGAGTCCGCTCGCGGCACCGCGCTCCGCGAGCCGACGACGTTGCGGTAACGTGTGCGCACGACCACGGAGGCAGTCTCGTCTTCAGCGTTCTCAGGCGGGGTTGCCTTCGCTGCGTACCAAAGGTGACGGCGACCGTGCTGGCCCCTTACTCCTCCCGCGGGCTCCGGGCTCGTCTGCCGGGAGGGGCCGGGAGGGGCGGGCTGCTGGGCTCCGGGGGGCGCGGGGGCGGGAGGGCGCCGCTGAAATGCCTGCGGGAGGCTCGCACAGGTTCATTTGCCCCTTGGAAGCAACAGCTAAAATAGACGTGTAACGACCTTAGGAACTTGCAAATGGATGGAGAGTCATGAACTAAATTAGGTACATACATGGATCACTTTATCTGAACGTAACACGAAAGAACGTCACCTATGACAAGACTGATAGAAAAACACAGGTTCGAAACCTGTCCCTAATGGGAAGAACTCCGTGGGAGGAAGGAGAGCAGAGAAAGGGTGTCGTGGGGTAGATCGGACCTGCCGGAACCCGGGGTTGACTGTAAACAATGCGTGTATAAATCTCACACTAAGACACGCGGGGGGAAGAAATCTGGCGGCCACGGGTCTCCTCCACCATCGCCCATCTTGGGGAGAAAAGACCTCGTGGGTTGCCCAGCCGGGGGTTTTATTAGAGGCATTAAGACATATTTACATTGGATTGATTATTCATGGGATTAAGCAGAACAGGTAGGATTACTCATAACAAAGCATTGGGATGTTGATTCAGATCCGGTGGCAGACAGGACCAGGTGAAAGCAATATTCAAGGATCAGCAAGCCAGAATTTTTTAAGATACACCTTTGCCAAATTCCTATTAGAGAATTCCCATCCCACAGACATGATCCACACTTGCTCACACAGGAATCACACGGAGCTGTGCTCAAAACGTGTAAATTC
>PVJI01021347.1:0-27277 GCA_004026765.1 Micronycteris hirsuta
CACACTACAGAACCTGAATAGGACTTGGAGAGGGACTGAAAA
Source organism: Micronycteris hirsuta (assembly GCA_004026765.1). NCBI lineage: Eukaryota > Metazoa > Chordata > Mammalia > Chiroptera > Phyllostomidae > Micronycteris > Micronycteris hirsuta. Next base: position 43 of record PVJI01021347.1, read on the forward strand.
TAGTGACAGAAGCGTTACTCTTATATTAAAACAAGACTTCTTGCCCTAACCAATGTGGCAGCTCAGTTGGTTGGGTGATGTCCTGCAAAGCAAAAAGTCACCAGCTTAATTCCCTTTCAGGGTAGTGAGTTCGGTCCCCAGTCAGGCGCTTGTGAGAGGCAACCAGTCGATGTCTCTCTCCCTTTTTCTCCCCCCCTTACCCTCCCTCTGAAAATAAATAAATAAAATCTTAAAATAAATAATCATATCAAGAGTTGTCTCCCAGCACTGTTGTCATTATATCTTTTGTCTCTCAGGCCCCATCCAGACCCACTAAATCAGAAACTCTGGGGATGGGACATAGTACTCTGTGTTTTAAGAAGCCCTCTATGATTCTAATGCACACTAAAGTTGAAGACTTTCGCTCTCCAATATTGTTATGAAACAGTTTCCCAACAAATCTCCTTGTAAAGTATCCTTTGACAGCCAGTTTTCTCCCGCAGATGTCCAAAGACTCCCTTTACTTGCCTTCCTTAAAACATGGCAAGTTCTTAAGATGTTTTTACCTGTCGTTCCCTCTGCCTTTAATGCTTTTCCAGTGGCTTCTTCACATCTCTCAGGTGACTTCGCAATGTAAAGTAGGGGCCTCCTCGAATTCTTTGTCTCATACTTTTTTAAAACTACGAATAATCCTTAAAGTAAATGAGTCTCTTTTTTATGTCAAATAAACATAAGACAAAAAACCAAGAAGTAATAAAGGAAAAGATAGATTTTTCTTATTATATAAAAATCAAAATAATTTTCTAGGAGAAAAGAACACCAAGAATAGTATTAAATGAGGACAAATAAAGAGAGAAAAAATATTTATAACCCATAAAGTAGGTTAAGGATCAACTACAAAGTGCAGAGTTTCTACCAATTTATAACAATAGAATAATTTAGTTTTTAAAAAGTGGACAAAAGTTATGAATAGTCAAATAGAGGAAATTCACATGACCCATAACACGTGAAAAGATGCTCAGTTTCACTAGGCATCAAGAAAAATGCTAATAAAAGCTAACTGAGGTACTATTTTTCACCTATAAAGCCAAAAATAATTAGGAATGTAATACTCAGTGTAATACATCTCAGGAAAAGTGTGAATTGCTTTGCCAATTTTAGAAAGTGATTTGGAATTACTAATTAAAGATATAAATATAAACCTCCTTTGTTTCAGAAATCTCCCCTCTATAAAAATAAAAGTACCAGTGAGTAAATATACATGTGTGTGTATGGTATTAGTGTATACACACACACAGTATATATGTATATGTAGTATATATACAGATATATAACATATACATAAATTTATGTGCGTACTATATACATATGCATACATACATGTAAGCACTGTATACATATGTCAATGTGTGCATGTGTGTGCTATACATGTGTGTATATAGTATATATACATATGTACATATATACGCATTAGTATATAGGTATATAAATACATTGGTATTAATTTCCTATTGCTGTGACTAATTACCAAAATCTTAGAGACTTAGGACAACACAAACTTATTAGAACACAAATATGAGTCTGGAGGTCAGAAGTCCTATACACAAGTTGTCAGCAGGGCTCCATTTCTTCTGAGGGCTCCTTTCCAGCTTCTAGAGGCTATTTCCTCATGCTTTCTACCTTCCAAAGGTTCCCTGCTTTGCCTGGGTCACGGCCTGCTCCTGGCATCAATTACAGCTTCTGTTATCACATCTTTCCTGACTCTGATCCTACGGTCTCCCTCTTATAAATACCCATGTGATTGCATTTGGCCCACCTGGATAATCTGGAATATACTCCCAGATTGAGCATTAATCATGTCTGCAAAGTCCCTTTTGCATGTAAGACAGCATATTCAGAGGTTCCAGAGATTGGGACCTATATATCTTTCAGGGATCATGATTCTGCCTACTACATTTACACACACACACACACACACACACACACTATTCAAAAATGGCACTGAGATAGTCAGCTCTCCATAGAACAGAAATTAAAGTTAGATTCCTATAATATGCTATCACCAAAAATCAATTCCAAGTAAATTGAACAGTGAAAGTCTATTAAGAAAAAAAGGGGAATATCTTAATGAAAACTAGTTTATAGAAGTGGTCCTTAAACTAGACCCAAAATGACCCAGCATTTGTATTGTACTTTTGAGATCATGTCCTAGAAGGATTCTGACATACGGACAAGGAGACATGGATCATTTCATTACAGTAAGATTTATAGTGGCCAGAATTTATAAACAACTTAAGTGGTCATTAATAGAGTGATAGATGAATCAAAAGTAACATATCATGTGATAAAATATTTTATAGTAATGAAAAGAAAAAACTTTACATGACTAGTCCCTCAAAAGAGCATTGAATGAAAAAATTATTTTACTTTTCTGCACAAAACCCTTTTACTCAAAATAGTGAAAGTTTCTACAATAGTCAATAAAGCCCTCCACAATCACACTGCTGTCACTTCTCTAATGCGTCACCACGCAGCCCACTGCAACCACACGGCTTCCTGCCTGTCCCTCTGTTGGCCCCCAAAACACAGGCCCACTCCTGCCTTAAAGCTTCTTTCCTGGCTCTACCCTCTGCCTGGAGTTCTCTTCCCCCTATTTCCTCATCTTCTTCTCATTTTGGTCAAATTTATCCTAATCAATGTATGGCCTGCCTTAACCCCTCAAACTAAAATTTCAACTCAACTCGCCCCAACCTCTAAAACTCCTGTCCCTGTCCCACTCTGTCTCTTTTCCATGCCGATCAGCCTGACACACCCTGTGAGGCAGTGTTCACTGTGTGTGTTGTTTCCTGGCTGTCTCCTGTCGCTCTGACACACGCTCCAGGATGGCTCGGGCTTGGCTTTGTCCACAGGCGTTTCCTGAGAGAACAATGCCTGACACATAGTGGATCCTGAATAAATATCTGTCAAATAAATGGATACAATGGTACCTATTGCAGTGGCAAAAAAAAAAAAAAAAAAAAAAAACCTGAATGCCCACAATAGAGAAACAATAGAATAAATCCCTTATTATGGAACATGAAGCTATTTAAAAAGCATGGGTTAGATCTGTATTTGTTGACTTCAAAGAGGTTCATGATGGAAAAGGGTAGAATAATATGTACCAGACTTCTTACATTAGTTCCCTTGAGAAAGAGAGGAGGGGAAAAATATTTAAATAATAATAAAAGATTAATAAAAAGAGGGGAGGGGAGAAAATGCAGACAACTGTAATTGAATGGCAATAAAGTAATTAAAAATAATAAAATGAAAAAATGTTATGACAAAATATTAAGTAAAATGTAGATTGCAAAGTTCTATCATTATTGCAGTATGTGAAAATTAAATGGATATGATCAATAATTAGAAAATAAATCAGAGAAAATGTTGATTAGGTTTCAATGAGCAATTTTTGCCTCCGATCTCTTATTTTAACAGAATAACATTTTTATAAGTTATTTCAATAAGTAACATTTTAAAAGAAAGAATATAAAGAAAATTTGACCGATTATATTTTCACAAAAAGTATCTAAAAATAAGCATTTCCACTGAGTTTTGAAGTAGAAAAGACTCCCCAGTTAATGAATCTTTTTCCACATGTGAGCGCATTCAGTCCTGGAATGCATCTCCTTCAGTCTTTCCTCGGCATCACTAAAGAAATGAATGTTTCCCAAAATAACCCTCTAATGTGCTGCATGAATCTGCCACTTAAACCTATTTAGCCTTGGTAACAGTAAGAGAAAAATCACTGTTTTTCTCTCAATAATATTATTATTCTTTTTTACACAAATAGTATAGTGTATAATTACTTTTAAAATTGCTTTCATGTAATTTTTTCTTATGATCCTTTTTTGAAAAAGTCATAAGGAACCGGTAGAGCAGATATTTTAGCTTGATCTTAAAAATGAAAAGGAGAAAGTTTGAAGAAAGTTTGAATGACTATCCAAGGTCACTTGGCTAGTTACATGGGAACAGTGCCCAGTTACCCCAACTTTACTTCAGGGTTTTTCTATTCTTGTCAGTCAAAATGGCAGTCACGTTCTTTCAATAGTTTTAAAATGTACTAATGAAATGTTTTATCAAGACTCTCCTGTTTTCACCTGAGGTAATCAATCACCAATTACTTTTCCTTTGGGATAAAAGAAAAATCAGATTGTATAACCACCAGCTCACAGTCACTTCCTAAAAGTCCCCAGTGGGAAGAAGAATCAGAGTATTTAGGATGGCGTCTAAATCTCGGCTTATATTCATACCACCAGGAGAAAGGAAGTTGATGGCAAGCTAATCAAGAAAAGTTGATAACACAATACATATGAATAAGTAGGCCAAAATTAGTTCTCATGATACTAAGGAAATATTTTCACTAAGGTATGTTAAAAATGCCCAACTGCTTTCTCATGTATTTTTCAGTTGACAGAAATAGAAATAAATGCCAGGGTTTTGTTTTGTTTTTTTCCTCCCCCCCGCCAAAGAGGGAATTTACAGAGAGAGCAAGTCAGTTAAGAATAGTTAAGAATAAAAACTAGGAAGATAATCCCTGGTTGATGTGTTTCAGTGGATTAAGCACTAGTTTGTAGACCAAAAGGTTGGTGGTTTGATTCCCAGTCAGACACATGCCTGAGTTGTGGTCCAGGTGCTGGTTGGGGGCCCTGAGCCAATGTTTGATGTTTCTCTCCTTCTTTTTCTCCCTCCACCCTCTCTCTAAAAATAAATAAATAAAATATCTTTGAAAAAAAACAGATAGGAAAACACAGAAGGAGTGATCAAGTATGATTAGGAAAAGTTTTACCCTTAGTGTTCCGTTATCCTAATTCACCTAACTTGGTCCTTTTGACTACACTTCCTTTACATGTGATTGACTTGCAGCTGGTGCTTTATATTCTCACTTTCACTGGTGAAGGATGGCTGCATGTGCAAGATGAATGACTTGTCACAGATCTACTCTCTGCGACCACATATAGAAGGAAGAAGCCTCCTTTCCCAGTGTTAACGCCTTCATTGTCAATTGACTTCATTACTACTACATGCTCCTGTGCCCACAAACTAAAGAGAAGAGATTTAAAACCTTGGAAAAGATGAGAAGAGAGCCTTGGAGTACAGAGGGTGGGTGTCAATAGTCATAATCTTCTACTGAGACCAAATGGAAATGGAGCACATGTCCCAGAGCACATAGCTGACTTCTAATACTCCTGACAGCTCTAGCACATTACCTTGAGTTACTACGGCAATGGGCTCTACCCCCTCCCCCTGCCCCTGCAAAAAAAAAAAAAAAAAAAAAAAAAAACTTTTTCATCTGGGAAGTTAGGTTAGTGGAGTTTGTGCTAAACCTATGGGAAAAAAGGGAGAGAGAGAGATGTGGAAACCAGAGAACTGAAGGCTCTAGAAAATAAAAAATGATGCAGTATCAGAATTTATCCCCAAGAAAATGTTATAAAAAAGAACTCCTACCAAACATAGACTTGGCCAACTCCCTTGAGCATACATGCACATCCACATGTCCACACATACATGTTCTGAAGAGCTGGAGTCTGCTTGTGGTGGTGGGTTTTAGTGGGTTTGGTTTTTTTCCTAGTTTTACTTTCATTTTATATCAAGAGCTGGAAATTTAAAACCCCTTTAAGTTGTCCCTTACATTTTTATGAACAAAATATTTAGGTGGATATATTATAAATGTAATACAAATATATTAAGTGGCCATGAAAAAAAATCATGGATTTGGGGGATTTATTCTGAAGGTGGTCGTTGTTTTCACATCCTATGATTTTAATGGTATGGTCAAAACATCTCCAAAAAGTAACTCACTGAATAATTCCTGCAAAGGTAGCCCCAATGAAAATTGTTCTGACAATCACTATGAATAAAATGAAAATAAAAACTTAGTAAGATCAAAAAAGGTAAAGTTACGTCTCTGGCAAATGGCACACCTGGAGCTGCATGTGCTGAGACTGGGGAGGCAGAGGCCACCACCAGCTCCCAGGCGCCACCACTCAGGTAAGACCCCCAGGTCCCATCTGGCAGGTGGTGTCTTCATTTGCACAATGACAGAGTAAACGAATATAACTTCTGGGACTTTCATAAGGTTAAAAAGTGATGTGATAAAAAAATCTTTAGATATTTATAATTTTATGTGACTAGTATTTATTAATAAAATTATTAAAAGATAAAAACCATTCTTAAGAAATCCTGGTTATTAAATACTGGGTGAAAAAATGAAATGAGAGCAAGAACTGGTATTAGAGTCTACACTTTCACATCTTATCATTAGAAGATAGGAAAGGGGGATAAGTGGTGATGAAAGGAAACTTGACTTGGGGTGGTGAACACACAATACAATATACAGGTGATGAATTATAAAGCTGTACACTTGAAACCTATATAATTTTAGTAACCAATGTCACCCCAATAAATTCAATAAAAAGGGGATAAAAAATTAAGACAAAGCACTCCAGTGAACTAGAGTGATTTAGCACCTGCACCCCATAGGTATGTGCAGGTGTGTGGTGTGTGATGTATCCTATCGGTTCTATTTCTCGGGAAGTCCTTGATTAATATAGTATCTAAAAAGCTTAAGGAAAAGTGAAGTCTTGAAATAAAAACTAATGTATTCAATATTATTACCAGCAAAGAAATGCAAATTAATACCACAATCAGATAGCATTACAGACCTATCAAAATAGCTAACATAAAAAAAATTGCAGCAACACCAAATGTTGGCAACAATTCAGAGAAGCAACCACCCATCCATGGCTGGTGAGAATGTAATATGTTACAACCACTCTCCCTGACAGAGTTTGGCAGTCCTTTTCATAACTAAAAATGTACTTATTACATGATCCAGCAAGTATACTCTTGATCATTTATCCCAGAAAAATAAACATTTGAAGAACGTGTACACAAATGTTTGTAGCAAATTACCCAGATATCTGTCAAAGGATAAAGTCTTCCATAAACTGTGGTACATCTGTACCATGGAATACTATTCAGCAATAAAAAGCAATGAACTACTGCATTCAATAACTTGAATAAACCTCAAAATCTTATTCTCAGTGAAGAAAATAAATCTCAAAAGGATTCATATTGCAAGATTCCATCTCGGTAACAATCATGAAATGACATCATTATAGAGATCAGCGGTTGCCAGGGCGTTAGAAATAGGGACGAAGATGAGTATGCCAGAAGGAGGAATCACACTAGCTAATATCAAACAACACTATAAGGCCATAGTAATCAAAACAGTGTGGTACTGGCACAGAAACAGACATGTAGATCAATGGAAGAGAATAGAGAGCCCAGAAAAAATCTCACACCTTTATAGTCAGTTAGTATTTGACAGAGAAGGCAAAAATATACAACAGGCTAAAAATAGTTCATTCAATAAATGGTGTTGGGAAAATTGGACAGATATGTGCGGAAAAATGAAACTAGACCACCTTCTTACACCACACACCAGAATAAATTCAACATGGATTAAAGACTTAAATGTTAGACTTGAAACAATAAAATCCTAGAATAAAAGATAGGTAGTAAAATCTTGGACATTGCTAATAGCAATATTTTCTCTGATATATCTCCTCAGGCAAGAAAACAAAAGAAAAAAATAAACAAATGGAACTATATCAAACTAAAAAGCACTTGCACAGCAAGGGAAACCATCAACAAAATAAAAATACAACTCACTGAATTGGAGAGCGTAGTTGCTGATGCTGATACATTTGATAAAGGGTTAATATCAAAACTTTATAAAGAACTTACAAAACTCAATACCAAAAAAACAAACAACCCAATTAAAAAATGAGCACAGGACCTGAATAGACACTTCTCCCAAGAGACATATATGTGGCCCATAGACACATGAAAAGATGCTCAAGGTCACTAATCATCAGAGAAATGCAAGTTGAAACCACAATGAGATACCATGACACACCTGTTAGAATGGCTATCATCAATAAATCAACAAACAACAAGTGTTGGCAAGGATGTAGAGAAAGGAGAATGGATTAGTGCAGCCATTGTGGAAAGCAGTATGGAGATACCTCAAAAAATTAAAAATTGAATTGTCTTATGATCCAGCAATTCCACTTCTGGGAATTTATCTGAAGAAACTGGAAATACCAATTCGAAGAATATATGCACCCCGGTGTTCATGGTGTTCATTGCAACATATTTACAATTGCCAAGTTATGGAAGTAGCCCAAGTGTCCTTCAGTAGATGAATGTATAAAACAACTATGATACATTTACACAATGGAATACTATTCAGCCATAAAAAAATAAGAAAATTTTACCCATTGCAACAGCATAGATGGACCGGGAGAACATTATGCTAAGTGAAATAAGCCAGTCAGAGAAAGACAAATACCATATGATTTTACTCATATGTGGAATCTAATGAGCAAACTGAACTAACAGGCAAAACAAAGAAAGACTCATAGATGGGGAAGGGGTTGGGAGAGTGAAGGAATCAAGAAAAAAAGAAAAAAACTCATGGACATGGGGAACAGTGTAGTGATAAAATCTTAATAATCTCTATGGATATGCCAATGTTATATTTTTGGTTAGCTATTGTTCTGTGTTTGTATGAGATATCGGTATTGGTTTAGAAAGAAATTCATAGGACTTCCCTGTCAATTTCTTTGTAACCTCTTATGAATCTGTAATTATTTCAAATTAAATGTTAAACTAATGAAACTCCTTTATTTTTAAATATCAATATAAATTTTCTCTATAGGAAATTAGACACTGTTATAAATAAATTCTTCATTTTAGAGTTTCTTTAATAAACATGCATTTTCCTAATACACCCTAAGACCAATTTTTGTCCATTTAATTTGTCAGCAATTTATTTCCCCAATAAATGCCTATGTAATGAAATAAAATTATTAGTTGGCAAACCTACATCTGTTAAGACTGTTTACAGGTTCGTGCAATGAAATGCAGCTACAGAAAAGATATCAAACTTAATGAACAAAATAGTCATTCCACTCATACAAATAATGAGATTCTATTATTTTAACATTTTATGGCCCCCTTTAAGGCAAATAAGTTCTGAAACTAGGAATGCCACAGACTGTTTCACCACCAGAAACTTTTATCGGGTGAGTTGGTGCCCTTTTAATACCAAATTGATGAGCAATCATGGCAGACAATCTTATTAAGCTAGTTTGCATATTTATGAAGACCCAATAGCTTAATAAATTGTTATAGGGCAATGAAAGTTTATGGAGATCACTATAAATGTTAGAAGAGTACTCCAAAGACACAATAAAATCTAATAATTCTCATTTAAATCCCAACCCATCTAAAAATAGAAACCAGTAGTTTTTTTTTATCATTTTTAATTTGTTGTGTGTGTTTTCATTATCTTTTTCCATTACCATTTAACCCCCTAATGCCACCTCCCCCCGCAACCACCCTGTCCCACTGATAACAAAATCCAGTTTTCTTACACAGTAGTGTTATGTGTACCTAATATTTAGTTATACAGAAGTCCTGCTATGGGAGTAGGATATATCCAATAAATTTAAGGGATTTAGGTTTAATTTCATGAAAGTCGACTACTACTCTCTTTAGCCATACATATAAAAGTTGATGGACACAGAAAGAAAAGTGGAATTACAGCTAAGATTATTAATAATGCACCATACCAATGAAACCTGAACAACACTATCCCTAAAATTAAAATACTATACTATTGCACTGTGGTTCAGAACTACATGATGAATCTAATTCTCTTGTTTTAAGCAGTGTGTTTCTCAGCTTAGAGTTTATCTCTACGGTGACGACTATGGCTGCTCAAACTGGAATAATATTTAAGCTTTTATATATTATATCAACTAAAAGCAACCGAGAAGTTTTTAATAATAACAACCCTTAAAAGCTAGATTCTATAAGTTACTTGTCGGGTTCCAGCTATAAATAGTCTGGCCCTTTTGCTCCCAGTGGCGATGTCCACCAACCTCTCCCCACCCCCTGTGGACTGCATGGACCCATGGTCACGGTTGGCTGAGAAAGGATGGAAAAGATAAATTCTGAAGTTGTACTCTATATCCCAGCCCATCACAGCCTAGAGGACTATTAAAATGGTTTCTGCAGAAATTGAAGAAATCTTGTTAAAAATGTTATTCTTTATAATTTTAAGTATCGTATTTTGCCATGTATAATGCACACCCACGTTTTTCGCCCAAACATTCAGAAAAAAACTTACCTTTTAATTCAATTTTTTCATATTTATATTTAGAAACAAAACCAATTATTGCATATTCCATATTGTTTTGAATATGAATATCATTATTGCTTTCTAGAATTACACTTTTAATGCATAAGCGTAAATAAAAGAATTAAAAACATTTATATAGATACAGAATTAGTACTACCCATGTATTATAATGCACATCCTTATTTTTCCCCTCAAAAATTTAGGCAAAAAAGTATACATTATACACGGCAAGATACAGTAACTCACGAACAGAGATTGCCCCCTGGGGAAATCAAAGTGGAATTAAAATTTCTGACTAAATAAGTTTAGATGGATTTTTTAAATCTAAGCTTCTATATCTTTTTTCAAATGGAGTCCCTATACAGACCCAGCCGAAAGTGTTCATATTTACAAGCCAAACTGCCTCAATCAAGATCTTTTTGACATAATCATATCTACCCTCAGTGGATGCAGTTTGAGAGAGTTAAGAGTAGACAGAAAGAAATCTGGATCTAAAACAAACCAGAGGGAAAATAGACATTAGATTGTTGTGCTCTTTACTTTCAGCTAAATAAATAATTTCTGAGAAGACTCAGTTTACAGTTGGGATTAGAGTAGAAGCTTTTCTCCTCCATATCAAGCTTTCTTCATGAAATCACACCATGAGGCTCACAGAAATTAAGTGATTTCCCAAACTCACACAATTAATTAACAGAGAAAACTTAGCATACAGTTTTCTTCCTCATTCACTAGGCTCAATCACAAATAATCACAATTTACAAATAGATTTTTAAATAAACTTTAACTTGGAAAAAAAAAAAAACCATTTTGAATTAAAGCACAGAAACCCATAGCATACACCATTGACTTCCCTTTTAAACTTCAGCTGGAAAACCCCATATGCTGTTATTACTGTTAGTAGCTGCAATATAATCTTAAATTTATCTTTAATTAATTCAAAGTAGGAAATCTTTGAACAGACACCTTTATAATGACTTTAATTGATTCCAAAGCCAATTAAGCCTTATTTTTAGTCTCCCACAGAGCCCAATTCTTAATAATCTTCCTTTTGTTCAACTTAGCCATTTGTATCAATCCTATCTGACTTCTTAGAAACTAAGTGTGGATGCTCAGTGGAGGGAGTTCAAACCCGTAGCTACCCCAGAGGGTACCACATCTACGGAGGCACCTTTCACATTCGGAAATGGTAGATTGTGGATTTATTAGGAAGTATTTTTAAAAGGTGGCATTCAAGTGACTTGCCCTAACAAAAGCATTATGACTTAATAATTTTCTAACAGATGAAAATAAAATATCTTACAGCAGGAAGACTTTCTCTATTTTAAGAAAGGTGTCTTATGGACTAGCAATGGTCCTGTAGAAATCAAGTTCTCTATATAGAAATCTTCAAATGTTTCTCAAACGTGAGCTTTCAAAACTAAAAGGAAAAAGGGGAACTGGCAGCAGATGTAACAAAGAGAGTTAATATCACTCATTTTTAAAGAGCACTTTTAAAAGTATAAGAAAACAACTTTTAAAAGACTATAAATAGAAAAACTCCAGTACAAATTATTACGTAGCACATAGACGTGCTCAACCTTATTAGTTAGTGTTCAAAGAATGTGGGCAAGGTTGTGGTGAGAATGTATTAAAGGTTTGCTGTTAATGGCACTGTGAGCTGGAGAAGTCCTCTTGAAAAGGAACTGAAAAATATGTATTTATAAGAGGCATGAAAAAATTCATGACACCTTAACCTAGTCATCCCACTCCTGGAACTGCATAGATGTGCTGGCAGCTACTGTGGAGTCACAGACCCATTCCTAATCCTTTCTTCTGTGCCATGTGTCACAGAACTGGTCAAGGAGAGTAAGAGTAAGGCTGTTGGGTAGGTTTTCATTCTTATTTCTTCCTCCTTTAAAGTAGCAGTTGAAGCTGTAGCCGCCATCCTCTGAACAGAAAAGACCAAAAATATCACAGAGATGTTGGCCTTGAACTCAGTGAACCACCAAATCAATGCCAACGACCATCCCATAACCTTCTTGCTCTGTAGGAAAAGCAAACCCTGGTTTGTCTGAGCTACTCAGTGATACACAAAGGGTTGAATTCAGTAGGTGAAGCAAGTAATATGCTTTTAACTATTGATTACAAGATTTTTCTATAAGAGTAAAAACAAAGAAAGCAACCAATTTTCTATCTACTAATTGGAAGATGCTTAGGAATAGCGATGCAAGCAAATCATATTTAAATGATCGATGTAAAGATCATGTGTGTGGTGGATTAATTGTATTGATGACCTCAATTACTTTTTAATTTGTCTTAGATGCACACCCTTTGCCAGGAGACTTTGCAGTTACTCTCAACAAAAAGGCAAGTCAATTTCCCTGCCTCTTGATGCTGTGTTCAGCGATGGGACTAGCCTTGGACAATGGGGTGTTAGCCAGCATGGCATAGGAATCTTGAAAAGTACTTGTGCAGCTGTGCTTGTCCTCACACCCGCAACTCAGCCACCTCTACGAGAACAATTCCAGGCTAGCCTGGTGGAGGCCAAGACATGTGGAGTGGAGCCAGTTCTCTCTGTTGTCTGAGCTGAGGCCATTCTAAACCATCTTACAGCCAAGCAACTTGCAAACACGTGAGGGAGCGCAGCCAAGGTCAGCAGAGCTGCCAGATGGCCCATAGCTGCCACATGAGGAAGCCCAGATGAGATCAGCTGAGCCCATCCCAGAGCAGATGAACTCTACAGACCTGTGAAGAACATGAGTATTTACTGTTGCATGTCACAGAGACTTTGTGGGTGTTCCACAGTGCTTATGTGGCAATAAGTAACCAACACAATGCAAGAAACAAATTTTGTTAAATACGTATTGGTCCATTTAATATTTGTTGTACATCTACCATATACCAGGCCTTGTTCAATGAAACGAGGCAGGACACACAACTGCCTCTTCTATGAGGAAACGATATGACATATCCAGAGAAAGGCCTGCAGAGTGCCAATGCCACACAGTCTTTATTTTGTTTGCTTGTTTTTGCTTTCCTTTAAAATGGCCTGTCAAGCACCATGTTTGCAGGTTGGTGGCATGCCAAGGACAGAGGAGTAAATGCGAATGGAAAGAGCAGAGCAAATGAATAGCAAGAACAGTGTAGGTGTGGGTAAGGAGACATTCGGATGACACATCAGTCTTTGGTATTAAGAATACAAAAACACATTTGTAGGCTCAAAGGCAGCCACTGGGGGAAATGGCACATCAGAAGATATGAGAGACAGGAGGACTGATGTGCACAGTCAGTGCGGAGAGGCGGGGGACACAGGAGACCAGCACCCACGAGGGCTGAGCTGAAAAGTGACCCCATTCTAAAACAGAGGGGAACAGTGGGGCAGGTTTATGTGTTTTTAACTGTAGAAGGGCAGAAAGGTGATAAAGCTACCACCTCAAGGTCTCTATTTTCTTAAGGCCCAAAGCAGCAAAATTATTTTCTAAGAGTGAGGAGAGTGAGGGGAGTCGGGTTGGGAGGCGGCAAAAAGGGATTTAAAGAAATAGTAAAGATCTGTGAAAGGAGGCTGAGGTTGGGAAACCCAAGTGACCCTTGAATTGTGTTGAAACTGATTATTATCTGTCTTAAAGGTGAAGTTATGTCTGAGAATTGTGAAAAGCACTTTAAACTGACAGCAGAGAAAAACCTATATAAAAATAATGTCTTCATTATTATCTTGGTTATTAGTATTTCTGAAAAGTTTCCTTTTTAAAACTCCATGTTCATTTATTTAGGATTCAGCATAAATTCAGTACGATGTGAAAATTTAAGTGTGAGATATTAAGAATTAAAATATAGACCAAAAATTCCCAGATGAGAAAAAATTTTAAGTTATCATCATGCATTGGATTTACAATTATAACTTTAATTAGAACATCTTAACTGCTCCATTACTTGATGTGTTTTTTTCCCTAATTCTATTTCTGCTGCCTTAATAGTTTCTGCCCTGAACTACATTAAAAGATTCTGTAGTTTTAAATTCCTTAGTAGTCTTTTGGGAATAAAATAACCAAAAAAAAAAAAAAAAGATCTAACCAGAAATATACATAAAAGAAATAATGATGTTTTTTGTGAAAAACATGATTTAACTCCCCTCCCTCCACTGCTATCATATTGCTTTTTTTTAAAGCACGCTGAAAGAAGCTGATGTAAGTGATTTTAAACTCATTTAACTTTGACAACCAGGGGAATTAAAAGTCTTAAGTTTCAAGAAAAGGAATGGAATGGGGTCCAAAGTTATTAACATCTATACTTTTCATGACTTCACCAAGTTAAAGCAGGCCTTGAGTAAGCGGTATGGTTACTTTTATATTCATGTACAGCCATATTTTCAGGAAACAAGTACTTCATATGAACAATCTCAGCAATATTTTTCCGGAGGTTCTTGACTCGCTTGGGGTCAGAACCCCCTGCAACAGAATGTACCTCTGCGCACACGTGCTGAAATTGTGCATATCATGCAAGCCAACAGATCACACAGAGCCCATCCAGGAGTTCTCTTCGAGCACCTGATTTTGAAGCCTCCACTGGACTGATGAACCCCAAGCCAAACAAACTGCAGTTTGCCCTGTTCAGTGCTGCATCGGCCTCACTTAGAGGGACAGTGACTGCTGCCAAATTGACATTTCACCTTAGTCACCAAAATGTAATAGATACCGAATCACAATGTAGAACTGACAGAGAAAAATGATGAAAATTAGTCCCCTGGCTCTAAGACCAAACAGCCAGAAGAAGAGTTTTGAAAAAGAGGTCAAAGAAAAGAGTTTTGTCAAAGGATTCCTTTGGACAAAGCCATATCTCAGCCCCAACTACCCATCTTTTAACTGCTCCAACACCTCAAGTTAGTAAGCAGGGTTTGGAGGGGCTTCAATGGGACACTCAGAGAGCCTGGTACGTGTGATTTATGTCTGCCTACTGGGAGTGAGAACAGACTGGGAGCTGGCTTCTAGCCTGGGAAACCCAGAGGGGCAGAAAAGTGAGTACCTCAGGGGGGCAGTGCTGACTAGAGCTGATGCTCATGGGAACTGGCCTGTGCTCCCAGAAATTATCAGAAGAAAGCAAGCAAAGGTGTTGTCATGTACCGGAGCTGTCCACACACAAATAAGAGCCAGTGTGGGGCCCGCCTCAGTTCAGTCCAGTAAGCAGGAAAAGACTCAGCAACAAAAAGCTGAGGCGGAGTTCGGAAATCCTGGGCTTACAGATGGAGGCTCAAACACCCACTGACGTTGATTTGCATCCCACCTCCTCTGCCCAAGGTAATGCAGGTGCAACATCCCTGGAGAAGGGATCATGGACGGAGCTATAAAAGAACCCTGGGAGGAAACCTTCAGTATCCACCTCAGCCAGCTCACAACAGGACCATTGCAGGTAAGAACTACATGTAGTCTTTCCCCCCTCACCTCTTCTTTCTCTCCTTTATTCCCTGTTAGGAATAACAGGAAGTGGTGAGTTGAGAGAATAAGTAAAGGAAGAAAAGAAGGACCATAACTCTCTCCCACTGCACAAGACCAGCTGAGGGGGACGGGAGGAAGGGTGACAAATTGGTTATGAAATTCTGACTCTTGTGCAGCACTGAGTTTCAGAACTGGAACTATCTGCAGCTTAAATCCATGTGGGCATGTCTTTTACTTGAGAAAAGTCCACTGAACCTGCCCACATTTTATAGTGGAAAAGCCTTTTGCACTAAATAAAGTTTTAGAAAGATCAGAGGAGTCTGAAATAAAATTGCATGTTGCTCATGCTTCTCAAATCATTTGTTTAATCTATAGCATGAAAATATAACAGCATTTCAGAGGTTGTGAACTCGTGGCATCCATGCCTGAGAAGGGTAGAAGATGAGCTTGTTTAGCTGCCAACATGAATATTTTTAAAATTTAATGTGAATGCCTTTGGGCAAAACAGGCACCCTCCACCTCAGCCTCCACGCGGCTCCCATCCCCTCCCACCTGCCCTTCAGAGTCACTCTTTCATGTCCCTGCCTAAGCCACGAACATTCGAATGTGAGGTGGAAAGGCCTCCATCTTAGAGTTGACGGAGATGAATGTTATTTGGATTTAAGCAACTCTTAAGTTAAAATCCTGGCTCCAGTATATATTGGCTTAGTGACCATGGACAAAGTATTTAATGTTCCTGAAAGGTCTTCTCTATAAAATCTAGTAAATGTCTACCTCACCAGGTTACTTAAAAGTTAAATAAGAAACTGTGTGCAATGCAAGGCACCTACCTGAGTAATGGCTTACTGAAAATTAACTTCCTTTCCCCCCTTTAGTTTTTTATTGTTAGTTTTATTAGATGAGAAAATAAGGTTGTATAAATAACTGTTCATTGCATGTACTGCTAGCTTTTCCTTTAGCTGTTTTGAAGGCTTTAGCAAAATTACAGTAAGAAAAAGTTGTACCTAATTATAAATAATAATCAAAAATTGAGTTGGCCTGAATTAAAACAATTTCATCCAAGACTCTTCAAAACATTAAAGTTAAAATACGTGGCAACAGTATAATTAAAAAGTCAAAAGTCTTGTAATTGCCTTGTTTTTGCAGTGCATATAGGTAAATGCATGAAGTTTTTAAATTCTCTTCAAAGGACTGTGTTTACCTTTCACCTGGCCTCATCAATTTTTATTTGTTTTTTTACTGTCATATTAAGGCCCCTTTCAATGACTACTTCAATAACTGCAGCTTCAGGGTAATTAAGCTTTGTCTTTGAGGAAATCATTTTAACTGCTGGGTTTTCAAAAAAAATACCCATTCCAACTGGCATTATCAACTCACCAAGTGAAGAGTTACAATGGTTTATTGATAGATCGAAGTCTAAACAAAGGATATATTTATGTTGACACGACTAGAAGTTGAGACATAATCAAAGTAGCTCAGAAGTAAGTGCAATCCAAGCAGTTGCCTAGTCCAGCCCTGCTTTCAGGGTGTGAACCTCCCAATCCTGTCTCTGATCCACAGCTGCAACCACCCCCGACCTGTGTTTGGAAACCAGTAAAACTCACCAGGAGCACCTAATTAAATTTTAAGACAGGTGTACTTTTTAGGGAGTGTTTCCTTAGACTGAACTGAAATCAACTGGTTTCATTCACAGAGATCCCTCCAGCCTCTGCCCTCTCATCCCTGCATGCAGAGCCATTGCAATTTCAGCTGCTCAGAGACCTCAGCTAAATGACATCTAAGATGAATGCATCTAAGATGTTGCCCAGCAGGTGGTGTGCTGTAGTAAAGCTGGTTGATAATTGTTTCTAATGATATCAAAATTGATCTCTTTTAAAGTGGTGTGTGTGCACATGGTGTGTGTGTGTGTGTGTGTGTGTGTTTAACTTCTTTATGAATGAAGTCTGGGATACAGAAATTTCCTGGTCAGTGTTGCTGAGGGATGGTATTTAGTAAAAATGGAGATCTCAACTTATGAAAGAAAAGAAGATATCTTTTTCTATGTCACCTGAATGTTCTTCAAAATGAATACACTGGTGAAATAGCCTCTGGGGACCCATGTGACAAGCAGTGACCTTTGTGATGTTAGCATTCCTGTGTAACAGATGCCGTGCTAAATATCTTATCTTTATTTAAACCTCCCTCAGAGTTAGGTACTATCATGATTGCCTTTAACAGTGAGGAAACAAAGACGGAGATAGAGAAAGTAATCGCTCAAGTTTACACAACGAGGCAGTGCAGAAGGCAGGATTTTTATGCCATCAGTTGGATCCTAGAGCCAGACCTCTTCACTTCTGTGCAGTTAGTGGCTTGAAGCATCTAGTTACCCAAACAATTTAATGCACAGTTCCTAGCCAATATTCTGCGCATTCTTTTTCAGAGACTACCTGTGCAATCAGCAATGTACTGAGGTTCTTCAGTCCTGTATTTTATAAGTTAAGCAAATGTTAAGTCTTGGGCAGGGGTGGGTGACATCAGAGAGCAGCTCAAGAGGGCTTCCAGCAGTGCAGATGGTGCCTACACCAGATGATGATCTCTTTTACATTTCTGAATCCTGGGGGAAACAATTCTGACTGCTCTTCAGCTAACAAACCAAGCAAGCTTTTCCCAATGACAACATCTAGAGGAAGGAGAACCTTGCACACCCCTCCCACAGCAACACACTCCCTCAATCCCCACGTGCAAGCAACACACTCATTTATACATGTGAGTACATGAAAATCAAAACCGAACACATTAAACCTGAAATAACATCTATCATTGAGTCTATACTCTCCAGCCCAGGCAAACTAAGAAGCAAAATGACCCCAGGGTAACATGAGTGGGCTAAGTTAATCAACTTCTCTCAGACCATAGTCAGGCATGCCAATAAGTAGAGATATTGCTTCTAATGAATAGAGTTGGATCAACCATTCTTTGTTTCCTCCTAATAGAACCCAGGACGTGAGCCTCTGCTGATAAAAACTTCTACTAATCCCAACAGGCTCCTGCTCCAGGAGTGGGTCCTGGATAATCTTCACCAATCATTGTAATTCCATCCCTCTTGCCAGCAATTAGCCAAGCAACCTAGATTTAAGCCAGTGACCACACAACAGACCATAGATTCCCTTGGAGACCATTTTTGGCCCAGGGATGAGCAAGAACATCAGTTCAGAACACTTACAAAAACTTGAAGTAAACCCAATTGTTTATTATCCTTTCATATAAAATTCAAGCTGGTAAGGTAGCTCTCCTTCCAAAGCAATCAGATGCCCCAGCTTACTGCTCTGCCCTTTATCATACCAGACTTCCGTCTCAAGTACTAAGGCCACCGACGAACTCTCATACGGAGATTTGAAAGTTCATAAATAGATAGATAAATAGATAATAGGAATTGACTCACATGATTATGGCCACATGGAGAACAAGGAAAGCTAATGGTTTAATTCAGTCCAAGTCTAAAGGCCTGAGAGCCCAGGGAGCCAAAGGTAAAGCCTGAGTGAAAAGTTACAAGTGAAAAAGCCTGAGAAAGGGGTATAACTGTACAAGTCCTGGTCTAAGTTTGAAGTCCCAAGAACCAGGAGCACCAGTGTCTGAGGGCATCCCAGCTCAGGCAGAGCAACTGCACCTCTCCTCCTTTTTGTTCTGCTCAGGCCCCAGTAGACTGCATGATGCCGACCTGCCCTGGTGAGGCTGCTCCGCTTTACTGAGTCTACTGAGTCAAATGCTAACCTCTTCCGGAAACATCCTCCAGATACACCCAGAAATAATGTTTTACCAGCTATCTGGACATCACTTAGCCTAGTCAACCTGACACATAAAACTAACCATCACAATATGCAACAAGGAAAAATAGATATTGGGTAAAAATGCACGTACCTGACATATTGGGGGACAGTGATTCTCTTCCGGACATGGTTGAGGAAGCGTGTTTCCTTGAATGCTGCTGCAAGCAGGAAGAGCAGCCAGCCTGAGAATAACAGTGAGGCAGGGAAGAGGGGAGAACCAAGAGAATAACAGCAATAGAATGAGCGTCCTGGTCTCCTTGCGACTGGAACCCGCACTACCTCTTCACCACCTGTTATGTGTGACAGTAAGATTCTTTATTAGCTGAGTTAGGCTTACATTACTTGCAGCTGAAAAGACCCTAACTACTACAATGGCCAAAAGACAAACAAAGATGGAGAAGAAGAGAAAAACAACTGGACCTCAATCACCTCTTAATAATTTAATGAGTGCTTTAATTTATCTCTTTAGATATAAGATCAAACTTCTTCACTCGTCTTTATCTCCTCAACAAATTCTTAATGGCTCCAAGAATACTGACAATTAGTTTTCTGTAGGAATGTTTTATATCATCTGTATTGAAAAACAGAATTAATTCGATGCACATAACATAACAGGATGGGCTGCCTTGTGCTGAATTGTGGGTCTGAGCATGGTACAAAGTGATACACTTAATTAGACAGCTTCATTGTGATCTCTAAGTTTATTGAAATTGCTCAATCATTCTGTGTTAAGTAGTGTTCACTGAAGCCACAGAAGTGTGAATAAAACCTAAAATCATCATTGCACACTAAAAACAATACCTAATATCAGCATACAACATCAAAGTACGAGACTAAGCGGAAAATTTTTTCATCATGCTATGTAATATCCTACAGTCACTTAAGTAGCCACACAAAATGCACTTCATTCAAGCTAGTCTAAGTTTTAATCCATAAATCTATAACCAAATTAAACTCACAAGTTTATTCCTCAGACAGAGTCACATCTACAGTCTCACTGCAAGGACTGATTTATATTTTTCCACGCACTGGGAAAATGACTACCCCTGTCATCCGTTAGAGCAGAAATCATAGCCACTAACCACCTGGTTTTGCGCAGGAAAATCAGTTGTAAGGCACACTCTTCAGACAGAGAAACGTAAAGACTCTGTCAGTAGCAGAGCAGTTCTATGTGGCTTCCTCTCCACTATAAAATATTCACCACTTCTCCCACCCCATCGCCTCCCCAAAAGACACGTTCCCGTGTTTAAAGACCTACGGGTCACTCGAATCTTTCCTGACTGACTAGTATTGTTGTACAAGTTCTACATTAATGAATAACTGCCCAGGCACTTCTCACAAATGGATACCTCCAAATTATTATAGTGTGAATTTCAATGTTTTCCCATAGCAATCTCACCCCAAGTACTGTAGATCATTACTATGTACCACTTCTTTTTTAATTATATTTTATTGATTATGCTATTACACTTGTCCTGATATCTCCCCTTTTGCCCCCCTCCACCCAGCACACCTGACTCCTTCAGGCAATCCCCCCACCATTGGTCATGTCCATGGGTCATGCTTATAAGTTCTTCGGCTGCTCCATTTCCTACACTGTAGTTTACACGCCCACAGCTATTCTGTAACTAGCTATTTGTACTTCTTAATCCCCTCACTTCTTTACCCCTTGCCCCACACCCCCCTCGCATCTGGCAACTATGTATCCACTTCTAATATCAATTTTTCTGGTACGGCATGAAAGAAAATCTTAAAAATTTCTTTTCAAATATAGTATTTTCTATTAGTTTCTGATCACAGCACTTCTCATATTTCCATTTATCTGTAGATTTTATAAAACAAGTACTAAATACATACATTATGGCTGATTGCATTGATCATTAAATATTCACATTACCTTCTCTCTCTCATCCTTGTCCCATGGAAAAAAGTATACTTTCTGGGTCTGCTCAAATGACACTTTGCAAATGGAATTTGAGTGACTACAATTTTTATCATGTCTAAGCAAAAACTTTTAATGGCATTGAAAGTTTCTACTATATGTTGAGCTTCAGCATTTGCCATAAAGAAAATTATCCCTAGATAATAGTTGCTCCTTCCCCTTGGGTCCCAAAATAAAACAGATTTGAACTCAATCCACAGCCTGGAACCCATCCAGTAGAGCCAAGCAGAGCTGAGCAAAACTACAACCATCCTGTAAACACATGAGTGAGAAGTCAAGGTTCTAAGCCATTTTTTTCATTGTTGACAATATTATAGATGTTCCCCGTTCCCTCCCCTTTATGCCCTTCCACCCAACCCGCCCCTCCACCCCGCCTTCACCACATCGTTGTCCGGGAGTTGTTGGTTACTGCAGGAAAAGCTGAGAAATATATACCCGATGCTTCTGAGTCTTTTGAGGGGATATAATAAATGTAACCTTAAATTGGCCCTTTTGAATCTGATACTTACAAGTTATTTGACCAGAAAACAGTCAGTTAGTAACCCCAAGGGCCGTTTTCTTCTTGACACTTTAATAGGTCTATCCTTTGTCTGCTGGGACACTTCTCAGGAGAGCTGAATAGCCCAAAACTACTACGCAAGTCTTGGAACATCTGAGGGCAAAGGAATGGAAATCCCTATCAAAATTCTAACACGATTATTATAGAATGGAGCCAAATTGAACCTTCAAACTAGTTCCTTCTGGGTTTTTTTTAAGACTTTATTTATTTATTTTCAGAGAGAGGAGAAAGGAGAGAGAAAGAGCAATGTATGGTTGCCTCTCACATGGCCCTCACTGGGGACCTGGCCCGCAACCCAGGCATGTGCCCCGACTGGGAATCGAACTGGGACCCTCTGGCTCCGAGCCCGCGCTCAATCCACTGAGCTACACCAGCTGGGCATAGTTCCTTCTGTTTTAATCCACCTCTCAGCTTCCTTCACCTTAAAATCATTTAGATATGATGTTCCTATATTCCATTATAAGAAACTTCATGGCTAAAATAGGGACTCTGTCATCTTCATCTCTGTATGAAGTGCCCCAGTGCTTATTAGTACCATCAACAGAATGGATCTCACATAAATAGGATGAGAAATAGACAGACAAATCAATCTAGCTATGCCAGCTTGTGTTAGATTTCAGTTGCAACATTTTTGGAAGAATCTACTTCACTGGGTCCTCATCAAATGCACTCCACATGATTTCAACCACATCCCACTTCAGTTTTCCAAATTCATTAACCTCTTTCTAACGCTGTGATGCTATTTATAGGAGCCTCCAGCAAGAATGGCCTTCCTTCCTTTTTCACCAGAGAAGTACTTCGGGACATAGTTTAATGTCACCTCCCCTGTCTTTCTCACTACACTGTCAGCTCCATGAGAGCAAAGACTCACCTTTCCTGTCCAGAGCTGTATCCTCAGCATCTAGCACAATGCCTAGTATGAGACAGACACTCAGTAAATACTTACTATATGGACACATGAATTAATACAAAATCTCCCCTAGTCCCCCAGACTGCTTTCAACCTCTTTTGTATAATTAACAAATGCTCTAACTAAAGAATTTACAAAATTGCATAATGATTGTCTATCACAGCACGTGAATGTAAGTGACCAATAAATATTTGACAAGTGGAATATTTATGCAGAAACAGACAAAGAGTCTTAAATCTGTGCCCTTATTCTGTTTTTAGTGCACACCTGAGAACCGATTTTATAGTGAGAGATTAAATGGTCCCTTTGCTTAGGTTGGACATCTCAGAACCATGTTTTCTTTTTTTTCTTTTAAGATTTTATTTATTTATTTTTAAGCAGAGGGGAAGGGAGAGAGGAAGAGGGAGAGAAACATCAATGTGTGGTTGCCTCTCGTGCGCCTCCTACTGGGGACCTGGCCTGCAACCCAGGCATGTGCCTTGACTGAGAATCAAACGGACAACCCTTTGGTTCACAGGCTGGTGCTCAATCCTCTGAGCCACACCAGCCAGTGCAGAATCACGTTTTCTTGATGATGAGCAGAGACTGCATGGATTTGACCAGGCATACACACCCCTTTTTAATTTTTTTCATTATTTTTGGTCTCTCCTTCTTATCACATATATTGCCTTCATTGATATTTCTTCTTTTCTTTTTTGCTGTTTTTTTTATCCTCATTTTCAGGGTCATCTTAAATGATTCTCTTGCCTCTAAGGCATTAGACTCCACTTCCCAACCTAACACCACTCACTAACTTTATAAGCATGATTTTCAATCTCCTGGAAAATCATTGTTGCAATGTTGCCAGTGGTTTCTAACATAACAGCCTCCCTGGAACTTTGCACCATAAGGTTTCCAGGCTGGTAGTAAGCCGCTGCTGGTCAATCTTTGAAATAGTCCTGATACCAGTGATCCAAGGTTTTGGAGGGGGGGGAGGGGGGACGCGTTGTATGTCCAGAGATAAAGTTCTTTATTTTTTAATAGTTCATTTTTATTGTACTTTCCCATTACATTTACCCCCTATACCCCCTTCCACCTCCACTCACCCCCTCTTCCCTGCAACCACCACACTGTTATCTGTGTCACTGAAGTTTTTTTCTTTTTTGCTCAAACCCTCCACCCCCCTAATTTTCCAAGAGCTGTCACCCTATTCTCCATCTATGAGTCTGTCTCATATTTTTTGTTTTTTTTTTAATTTTTTATTTATTTATTTTCAGAGAGAGGAGAAGGGAGGGAGAAAGAGCAATGTATGGTTGCCTCTCACATGGCCCTCACTGGGACCTGGCCCACAACCCAGGCATGTGCCCCGACTGGGAATCAAACCAGGACTCTCTGGTTCCCAGCCGGCGCTCAATCCACTGAGCTACACCAGCCGGGCTGTCCCATATTTTTCTAATGAGGCAATCCTTTGTTGATAAATACCTTTCCCTCTGTCCAACATTTCCTAAAGATAATTGTCCCAAACTCCAAAAACACGACAGCATTTCCAAATTTCAGAGATACCCAAAAGTGCCTTTCACTGGGCACTCTTGTCTCCAATCTACCTCAAAAAAATTTATCATCAACCTTCTCAGTTCTGAAATTCCACCATTACATATTCTGTTGATTGGCTTCACTTCCTTTTAAAAGATAAATACCTAGAGACTAAAGTAACAAACAAAGGATTTCAGTCACTTATATCTAAGCATTAATTTTATTTTTTGGAAGCAATTTTAGTCCTACAAACATAGAGCACCAGCAGAGAAGCTTGTGTTTGAGAGCTTGGGAAACCAAGAGGAGAGAGTGAAAGGGAGGGGTGTCCTCAGAAATACAAATCAACACCCTTGTAGAAGAAGAGAATTGGATTAAAACTCAGGAGTTTGGCAAGAAGACAATCTGAAGAACTTCTATACATCAATAAGAAAAACAAACAAACTAAAATTTGGCAAGATAAAAAAATAAAACAGGACAAGTACTTCTCAAAAGAGGATGTGCGAGTGGTCAATCATCATGTGAAAAGCTGTTCAACATTTTAAGCACAAGTGGTACACACAGCATCATGGATGATCTCCCAGAAGGACCGTTGGGGGAAAGCCAGACATAAAAGACTATGAACTACGTAATTTCATTTACATGAAGTTCAGGAACGTGCACAATTAATCTGTGGTAACGTGTTTGTAGGGTAGAATGATTTGACTGGATGTGGCATAAGGAAGCCTTGCCAGGTACTGGAAATTTTGCATGACATGACCTGGTGCTGGTTTCATGGGTATCTGTTTAAAGTCATCAAGCTGTACATTTAACATTTGTGCTATTTTCTACAGGTATATCATATCTCAATATTTTTTTTCTGTTTTAAATCAAAAGCCTTTGATAGGAATGTGAATGCTACAATCTGTGATTCTTTGGGTCAACATTTTGAGCAGCAGAATCCAGGCCTTGGACTCTCATCTTTCAAGAGGAGCTGATGAGGTGATTACTGAGATCTTTTCCAGGCTCAGGTGAAAGCTTCTGTCTGCCTTCTTTGTCCTTGACTTTGTCTGGTCAACTTCTGGTTTCCAGATAGAGCTCTTTAGTCTTCTGCTTGTCAATCCAAGGTCTTAGAAAGAAGATTTAGAGTGCCACATGGTAACACCCAATTGTGAAAATGTTGATCTTGGATATTTTGTTTACATTTCTGTCCTGCTGAGTTTAAACCTTTTGAAATCAATTGCTTGCCTAGTACTCTATGGGGTAAATAAGAACATCAATCAACTAACTTGCTGGATTAAGTGTTTTCTCAATTTCCTCTATAATAGCCATGGCATTAGGTCCTTAATCATCTTTAAGACAGAAAAGATGAAACTATTGTCTTCATTTACTCATCTCTTTCATTTGACCGTGACTTCTTTGAAATTATCTCCTTTACCTTCATTTCCCTGGCATTGATCCCAGTACCTGGTACATAGTAGGTGCTCATTAATTTGTTTGAATTCAAATGAATGAATAAGACCACAAAACTTTTTTCTAGAAGCAATTTTAACTTGTATTCAACATCCAAGGAGCATGAGTGTGCTGCTTTGGCAATAGTTCTGACATTTAATAATCAGAATATTCCAAAATTTTTGTCCCTCATTTATTCTCAGGAGGAAAAAAAAGGAAGCAGGAGAGGAACGTGTGTGGGGGCCCTGCAGACACATTTCAGACTCATCACCCTGCGAGGCAGATCAGATGAGGCAGCAGCAAGACCAAGGCCATTTGCCCGCTGCTGTCTTCTGACTACTGATATTGCCTTAATCACTCAGCCGATGCAATTTCCTGCCATTACCCCTTGCTATGGTCCACTGGGAGGTCTCATTTGTCACTGCCATTACCTTTCAGACCAGAAAAACATCCATCTTTAGTTAGGCTCTCATTCAGAGCCTTACTCAGGTGTATAGGAAGCTCATGGTCATCACAGCAATCCAGTGGTCCTGGGTACCTCAATAGGAAGGTAAATCCCTGCACTTTGGTGTATTACTTCTATTAACAGTGATTTTGAGGAAAGCATAAACCTCAATCTCATTTCAAAGGAGTAGTACTTTATTTTATGTATCCTTTATAAGACATTGTATTTTTAATAACTCAGGTGTTCTATAGAAAGACCTTGATTAAATGCACAACTTCAATTCACCTGTGATACTACACTGAGTCCAAACCAGTCCTGATTTCACCTCCCCACTTACAAGCTTATCAGCTGAAAAGCTAATAGACACCTGATACCATATACAAAATACATCTTCTCTCACATTTGACTCAAATAAAGCTGGCTTTCTTATTTAACAATCTGTTTAGCACTTACTATATACCAAGCACAGTTCTAAGGGTTTTTGCAAATATAAACTCATTTATAACACCAAAAATCCATTTTGCAGATGAGAAAACTGAGTCACAAATAGAGTAGGTATCTCGCCAAAGGTAACTTGGTTAGCAAATGAAATTCTAACCCAGTTCATCTGGTCTCTGAGTCTGTGCACTTAACCACTACAGCCAGAAAACAGAGGTCCTTTGCATCTAAATATCAGGTCCAAAGCATCCAATAGTGTTACGACAATATTAATCAATTAACTAATTAATGCTTTCAGCCCAGACCTAGAACAAAATAGAGGGGTATGTGTGAGTGTGTGTGTGAGGTGGGGGTGTGCACTTTTGTGGATGTACAGTGAACAAGTGGTCTACAAAAGTGTACCGTCTACAACTTTCTTTCACATATTGCATCTCATGAGTACTAGTTGGGTCTCCAGAAGCAGATGCGCAAAGAAAGTTTGAGGTACAAGATGTTTATTAGGAATCAACTGCTGTGGAGAGAAGGGAACAGAGGCAGAACTGGACAAGGAAGAATT
>PVJI01021348.1:0-27261 GCA_004026765.1 Micronycteris hirsuta
CTCTCCCCTCCCCTCCCCCCACCCCCTCCAACCCTTTTCCTTGTATGAAAGATTTCTGAATCCTTCATGCTTGACTTTGAAAGATAGAAATTTGTTTATCTAAGACTACAGCGTTGTTAAAACTGCTTTGTTATCCTTGGTGTGCCAGTACATATTTGGTAGACTATTATAAAATTGTTTTTATAAGACTGACCAGCCAGCAATAAAAATTAAATTATATTAACTTAATAAATACATAAATAAATCATGAACATAACAAAAACTTAAAATCAAGTACCAGTTATTTTATCACTTTTTGCTTTTTATTTATGCTAATGAGGTTTAGTTTATTGTATCAATATAGTGAAAATACCATATAATGATGAGTTGTTAACTATTTTTTCAAAACCACATTAAATGATTTCAAGTTGAAATTGGCTATAGTAGGAATAGTAACACCCCAGGAATTGGCAAATGCTACACAGCGGGGATTTTTCCCCCCAGAGATCCAGGTTTTAGCCATTTACCAGCATGCCAGTACATAAGACTGACCAAATCTTGTGAAATATTAATTGCAAGTAAATTTTAAAAATAGAGTTGACCTTAATATATGTTAATTTTCTTGTCGGACCCAGGTGTCAACTGACTATACCAATATTAATTCTAACTTTCTAGGTCAGATTTAATACGGTGAATACACATATTGGTTATTTTGACATAATTTATGGAGAATATGCAAAGATATTTCTTACCCGAAAGACAGGTTGTAAAAGATACTATCACAAGGTGACTAACCAGCAGCCACATTTTCATCTTGTGCTTAGTAGAGGTTAGGTTCAATTTTCAAAACAGCTTCAGCTTATGGCAGTTGGGTAATGTTAAATGCCTGCATGAAGAAAAGAGAAGGAATTAAAAAGGGAACAAAAAGAAGGAAAAATGTTTCTTGAGATAATCTCATTATCAACTTTATTTTATACCCCTTTTCTGTAGCGTATGTTAGCGTATGTTTCAGTTTATTTGAATGCGTCTGTGAGCCCCGTGCAGTAGTGGAAGGATGGAGTCAGCTCCCCGACCCGGCTGCCTCTGAACACTTACACAGTGTGGCCAAGGGCCGGCTGACCAATGGGCATGTGTTCGGTTCCAGCGGTTAAACAACTGAGTCTAATGTTACCTTTTTTCACAAAATGCACAGTCTTAAATATTTCAATATCATCTTTTTTAATCAAAAGATTAAAAATCAAATTTATCTGAAGGGCTGGTAGTTAAAAGATTCAATCAAAGATTTGTTTGTGTAGGAGTTTTGTACACAGATATTATATTCTATATTAGCATCACTCAATGATTTGTGGAAAATTTTTGCTGTAAGTGATCATTTTAAATGTTAAAATATATTGATATACTAATATAGTTAATAATATAGTTGTTTCCCTTCCATTTATTCATTCCACAAAAAGTAAATAATTGCTCCTCATTTGTCATCAAGGGAGAATCAAGGATTTGTGGGGCCAGATCATTAAAGGTTGGAGAGCCGCCTTTAAAGATCAGTGGAGAAAACCACCATTGGGCTGACCAAAAAGTCTCTTTAGTTTTGACCATAAAATAAAAGACACATTTTTCATCTTCACCAATAAATATTGACTTGGATATTCTGAGTATGTCGGCTATCTCCTGCTATGGGCTTCTAGTGGGTAGAGGCCAGGGGTGCTGCTAAACATCTTCCAATGCATAAGACAGCCCCGCAGCAAAGAGTTATTTGCCCAAAATATCAATAGAACCAAGAAACTTTGCAAACCACTTTTGACATGTTTGATCAGTCACAGCACCTTCTCCATACACTGCACAAATCTTTTTGGATAATTATAGTTGTGTTTTTGCCTTTCTTGAAATGATAAAGCATAATACACCAAAATGTTTTATTTCGTCTTCCATGCTCACTATTAAAATGCCTGCACAAAACTTTATGAATTTTGATAAGTTTTTTAAAAATGCACACTGATATGACAGCTGTTACAATAAATCAAACAAAATTGTTTCAAATGAAGTTAAAGACAACTAAGCACTGCTAAAGCCATCGTATGGAAAAAAACTAAAACCTTTTGGTCAACTAAGGTACAAAATTATGTTGCATTCTAATTAAAATATTTTGCTTTTATAAATTTCCCCAAAACTTATGACCACATGATTACATTGGTCAGGTTTCACCCAGGGCCTTGGAATAGCATCATTTAAGTAAGGGGCCCACAACTTGAACTTCATCACCTCTGTGGTGAATCCACCTCTGTGAACCAGCAAATAGGCAAAGGACTCAAAAAGAAAGACACAGTTTGTTTACCTTTAAGAAGTTCACAGACAAACAACCCAAGTGAAAAATGGGCAAAGGACCCGAACAGACACTTCTCCAAGGAGGACATACAGAGGGCCCAGAGACATATGAAAGGATGCTCAGTATCACTAGCCATCAGAGAGATGCAAATTAAAACCACAATGAGATACCACTTCACACTGGTTAGAATGGCCATCATAATCAAATCAACAAACAGCAAGTGCTGGTGAGGTTGTGGAGACAAGGGAACCCTAGTGCACTCCTGGTGGGAATGCAGACTGGTGAAGCCACTGTGGAAAACAGTATGGAATTTCGTCAGAAAACAAAAATGGAACTGCCTCTTAACTCGGCAATTTCACTTCTGGGAATTTATCTAAAGAAACATGAACTACTAATTCAAAAGAATATGTGCACAAAATATGGAATGAATGCCTATTTCACAAGACCGTGGTAAGGGTTGTGCGAGATTATACATGTAAAATGTTTACCATAGAAGTATTTAATAAATATTAACTTATTATTCTGCTAGGCCATAGGCCCATCAGTTTAGGGACATGTCTCTTATTTGTTGTTTTATCTCTACTGCCTGGCACAAAGAAGTCATTAGATGTATAATTATTGAATAAATCCAGGAATAAATGTACCATTCCAAAACTTTATTTCCAATCACTTACCACAAACAAACTGAAATTTAACCTTTCTTCCTTAAAATAAGAATAACATGGTGACAATAGGTAATAAGAAATGTGTCTTCTTGGGCTTTTGGTCATTGTTAGTGATTATTGCTTGTATAAATATACTTTATCTAGAAGATAAAATTCTAAGTAGCAATATTTTAAAGCATTTTAATATCACTTTATCGAGTACTGTTTAAACTCTTTGCATTTCAATTTGAATATTTATACTTTAGTAAAAAGGAAAATATTATTTTGAGCCTTCCTGTATCATATCATGCTATCTTTCCTCCTTCACTCCAAATGTTGCCTCTTTCATCGGACAGCGCGCCACCACCCTGGCAGCACGCAACCCATTTCATTTAATGGGTTTCCTGCTGTTCAACTATAAAAGCACCTTCCATGCCATGCTCACACATTTGTTTTCTGCTGGTGATCCGTTCTACTGAATCACCAGCCATCCCATCATTTGGGACTCCCTGGTCACATCCCCTGAGCAGTGCAGTGAAGGAGAGAGTCCAAACCCACTGTTGCTCATGCAGAAGAAACTGCTCTTCTCATTTCTAGCTCCCCAACCCCCAAGGGCCTGCAGCTGTAGGAGGCAAGTGAAGTAGCAGAGGAAGAAAACAAACAATGCTGACACTGATGTGCCAGTTATAGGAAGAAACACTTTTCTTCTCAATAACCAAAATGACAGAATATGACCAGAAACAGGACCTTGGGATGCATTTCTGTCCCCCAGGCTGCGCTCTGCTGGCCAGCTCCCTGAACATGCTGGCCTTAGGGCCCTGTGGCTTCTCATTCTCTCAGCCTAGGCCTTCTACCAGGTACTGTAGATGCTGCATCCTCCAACCCGCCACAGCCCTACGCGTCTAGTGACTGGTGTGTCCCTGATGTGTACTGGCACTAC
Organism: Micronycteris hirsuta; assembly: GCA_004026765.1. Taxonomy (NCBI): domain Eukaryota; kingdom Metazoa; phylum Chordata; class Mammalia; order Chiroptera; family Phyllostomidae; genus Micronycteris; species Micronycteris hirsuta. Next base: position 3,887 of record PVJI01021348.1, read on the forward strand.
ATTAATTTCCAAGAGAATTCAACTTCATCTCTCCAGCATCCTTTATTAATTTTCTTACTCATACATTAAAACAACAAAAATAAAAACATAAAAAGGTAACATAGTATGACACATTCTTTTCCTTCATTTTCCTTTTTCCTTTCCTTCCACACATATCTTCTTCCCCATTTTTCTCTCTTTAATTTAGGCAATGCTAGGGTTCTCCTTTGAGAAATTGAGACCATATCTAGATACGTATTTTTCTGCTGGACAGATATCAGCCAGCTCTTTTGTTTGTTTGTTTGTTTGTTTGTTTTGCTCTGTCATAAGATAACCCAAATAAATTATTCAAAAAAGCTTCAACAATACATTAGTAAGCATTTTGCCATAACAATTATTTGCAAAGTATTTCATACTGCTATATAGTGAAAGGTTTTTCCATCAATACCAATAAAACTATTGCTTTAAATGGATAATTATCCAATCATTTACATTGAGAGAGAACGAGATCTTAGAGAAATTGATAAAATATGTGTAGAAAAAATATATTTTTACACTGAAAAAGTTAAAAAAATTAAATACATATATATTAGGAAACACATCTTTTATTTAGAAAGAAAAGAAAGATTTCTTTTAGAAAGAAAAGAAATATTTTGTACATCAGAAATCTATCTTTTTAAAAATATTTTATTTATTTATTTTTAGAGAGAGGAGAAGGGAGGGAGAAAGAGAGAGAGAGAAACATCAATGTGCAAGAGATACGTGGATCGGTTGCCTCTCACACACCCCCAGCTGGAGACCTGGCCTGCAATCCAGGCATGTGCACTGACTAGGAATCGAACTGGTGACCCTTAGGTTCTCAGGCCAGCACTCAATCCACTGAGCCACACCAGCCAGGGCAGAAATCTATCTTGATCCATCCTTAACATAGCTCATTAAAAGCCAAGTTAAAAAGGAAATTTTACCTAAAATTTTACTTATCATGCTCATCACTCTGCTTTGGTTCTGAAGAACATTTGTTATAAAGTCCTATTTCTAGAAAACAGAGGAAGCTTGTTGGAGTTAAGCACACATTAGTCTAGGCGAAAAGACGCCAATGTCCCCTACTCTGCACTGTAAAACCGGGGGACATTTTATCCTCGAATACACCCTGAAATTCTGCCTCTGCTGCACAAGTTACTTATTCTTCCTGAGGTGTCAGTCACCCGGTCTGTACAATAGAAAAGTAACATACAAAGGACCCACAGACATATGAAAAAATGCTCAACATCACTAATGATCAGAGAAATGGAAATTAAAATCTCAATGAGATATCACCTCACACCTGTCAGGACTATCATCAATAAATCAACAAACAAGTGCTGGCGAGGATGTGGAGATAGGGACTCCAGTGCACTGTTGGTGGGAATGCAGATTGGTGCAGCCACTGTGGGAATCATATGGAGATACCTCAAAAAATTAAAAATGGAACTGCTTTTTGACCCAGTAATCCCACTTCTGGGAATTTTTTCTGAAGAAAATCAAAAGAATGTGTGCACGCCTATGTTCATTGCAGTGTTATTTATAATAGCCAAGGTCTGGAAACCGTGTAAGTGCACAACAATAGATGAGTGGGTAAAAAGGCTGTGGTGCATTTACACAATGGACTACTACTCAGCAGTAAGAAAGAAGAAACTCTTACCTTTTACAACAGCATGGATGGCTTAATTCACTTAGCATAATTCATTTAGCTTAATTCACTTTGCTTAATTAACATAGCATACGCTAAGTGAATTAAGCCATTTGGTAAAAGACTAATACCACATGATCTTACTTACATGTGGAATCTAATGAACACAATAAACTAACAAACTAAATAGTAACAGAAGCTCGGATACGTGAAACAGGTTGACAGCTGCCAGAAAGGAGGGGGCAGGGACGGGCTGAAAGATGGTGAAGGGATTAACCAAAGAACATTTATGCACCATCCATGGACACGACAAACAATATGGGGGGGCCGGCTGAGGGAGGGGACAGGGTGGGGCTAGGCGGTGCTCCGGACAGGGAGAGAAAGTGGGAATGACTATAATAGAATAATGAACAGTAAAAAATAAATACATTAATAAAAAGAAAATAGTTCCTCCTTCAGACAATGACTGTGAGGACTAAATCATGTATGTTATGGATACATGTGCATGTGCATGTGTGTAAAAGCATGCAAGAAGTCAAAAGGAAAGGTGGAATCAATGAAATTTTCCAGAGATAAAGTTAGTTTTGAGTTTTAAAAATACTAATCCTTTAGAAAGGGGGTACTATATACAATATATGTATTAAGCACTTCCATATTAATATTATCTTTCCAATTAATTTTTAGGTTAGTAAATATAATGTAAACATAGGTGACACAACTCTAGAGGGACAAATGCATACTTTGGATGGTCTTATTCTCCAGCTTCACACTGAGTTCTTTAATTTCTCTCATCAATTACTATTTTCTGGGTTTCATAGTTTTTCTGCAAAGTTATGAACAATGTCTTGGCAACTTAGTGCTATGGTTAAGTGTTTTTAGTAAAAATTCCTGAAGAATGTGCTGTTTTAAGCCAAAGAACAACCATACACACACTCAAGGAAAATATCTATTTTCTGAAAATGATTAATAATGACACCTTTCTGTTCTAGAATAAAGTCATATCCCACACAAGTAACAGGCACAGTGAAATGGTAGATTCAACTGCCTTAGTCCCTGAAAGGCTCTTCCACTTGATTGTGTGTGAAGTGTACATAAGAAGAATTTCAAAACATTTCAATAAATACAACATCAGAGTGTGAAATGTGATGACTTGGAGGCTGCTCAGGGAAATAAAATCTGAAGGTTTTTGAAGATGTGAATATTAATTGAGTGCTGGCAGCACAGCTTGCCTTTTATAAGCAACTGACAGCTCACATTTTCGGATAATTGGATTCACGATTAAATTAATCACTCATTTATTTTTAAATGACATAATGCATAAGAGGAACTTAAAAATAGTGGAACCCATTTGTGATATTTATAGTACATGTTTTTCACAGGTTAATTTAAGCCCAGGATGTCAAACAAGACTATAATTGATGTGGTCGTGCTTATTCATTGGGGTAGTTACAGGGACGCCTCACTTTTAGGTGGCACAGCAGACAGAGTCCTACACCTATTTTGTCCCACAGTTTAGGAGTGAGTGCGTAGCGTGGTGAGGTATCTCTTGAAATTTTAGGAAATATAGAAAGACCCTGCTGACTCCAAACTATTTCCCCTATGGAAACAACAAGGTGCCTATCCTACATAATTATTGTGCTCGAAATTAAGATGTTAATGGAAAATGAAGATAGCAATAATAAGCAAGTCAGACAATCAGATTTCTTGACTATTTTCAAATCCAAGAATTACTGTTCCAGTCAATGAATGAGAGTGGCTGTTTTATCACGGAAGATTTAGAACCAAATGTACTGGGATTCTACTCGAACTCTTCCCCATCAGTGTATTAATAAGTTTGTTGTTCAAGGGTAATTTCATATTTTACACTACTTTGAGTATCAGGATCTAGTGCTAGATTTGGAAGAAAACAGCTGCTCAAAAAATCAGAGAAATAGTAAATAAGTGAAACGTTGCCGGTGAGTTTTAGTAGAATTGGGGAAAGGTAATATGGAGTAGAACTCATCACCCTTCCATTGTCAATCATTCACATAGAGGATCGGGATGAAGGGAGATTAATGGAACCAGGTGATGGATGGAAGGACCGAGGGTAACAAGGTGACCTCAAATACATGGGAATAGTAAAGAAGCAATAACATGAAGAGGGCTAAAATTTTTATAAATTACTAATCTATGTAATATCTCTTTGATCCTGCCAAAACTCTGAGACTTTTAGAGATAAACTGAGTTACGGGATCATTTGGGGATCCCAAAGGCACATACCTACTAACAGGGCCAGGATTTGTCCTTCAATTTCAGACAGATTTAAATATTACATTTTTATTATTTGATTTTTTTAAAAAGACACAATCTGTTCTTGCTCTAGATTGTAAGAAAGGATATTTTATAAATTCAATGATTGACACACTATTCAATATGTGAAGCCAGTTTCCCAATACTGTTTAGGGACCACCCACATTAGCAGTATTTGGTTATCCTTGTTAATATTGATAGAGTAGATTTCACAGCAACTCTGAAGAATGATTAGACTCTGGGGAAATAGCCCAAGTATCTGCACTTTAATCAGGCTTCCCTGGTAATTTTCAGCACATTAAAGTTAAAGAACTACTGTATTAAATGTGTTAAGTAAAGGTTGGAATATTTTCACCACTCAGAGAGAGCATGCAAATGTGTTATGAATTAAATAGGCCACATCTTCAGCCACTGCACTCTAAAAATCAGAAGATATGCAACATTTAATAACCTGCTTCTTAAAATTCTGCCTGCACTGTACTCAGTTGTGGCATTTTGTCTATATGAGAATTAAATTTTGCCTCTGTCTACATCTGATTTACTCCACCATATCATAATGAACAAGGTGTTTTGATAAAATGTTTTGACTAATATCTGGAAGGTTTCCCACTTTTAAATGAGACTCTCTTGTTGGATTATAATGACATGACTGAATATGATCTTAACTTCCCTTGTTGCCCTACTGCAGTTCATAATGATCTGAGATAGCAGGGCCACTACACAGAAATGTGCTCTGTGATTCCTTCCCGGTGAATCATATCTAAAAATCCAAAGCAGGATTTAATAAATCTTTGACAACAGAAAACAATTCCCACACCAGCAAGACTTCCACGGATTTTTCCCTTTTGCGACCCTCCCCCACCCCCGACTACTCGGATACACAAAAGAACAAGACCTGGGAAGAACTGGTACCAGAGTTTGAAACTCTCACTAAATTTATACTGGGTGTGTTAAAGAGTTCCCAGGACATAATTTTCCCTTTGAAGGGCTCTAGTCCTCTGTGAAGGTGGCCATGTCTAATTAAAAAAAAAAAAAAAACATTATTGCTACTGTGTGTCTGTCTGCTTTCTAAGTCTCCACTCTGAGCCATTCCCCCTAATGGCCCAGGATGTGAGCTGCTACTCGGTTCCCCACAGTACTGGTACCTCCTGCAGGCATAAGAGCAGGTATCTATTCTACCCTGACAATCTAAAGGTACACAGAATTCCTCACTGTCTCCTGACAAGAGACCCACCCGGGGAGGGTGAACAAGGCTGCTGATCTTGTAACTTCTATTAGCTGCTGTTCAGATTAAGAGATGCCAAACAGGAAAGCACATTCCTCCTGAAAGAACATGATATAACCCTCGACATTCTATTTTTTAAGTAATATGGAAGACTGAATATGTCTTCCATATAAAGTAATATGTACAGATACAATGACCCTATAGTATCAGTACAATGATTGTATGCTCTTATATTAATAGTTAACTGATGAGTGACTCCTACTCAAATAATTTAGGCTTTATTCATAGAAACAGCATAAGAAAATTATTTTCCATGAAGTTCAATTCAAACAATACAAAAATTTATTTATTTATTTATTTATTTTAAAGATTTTATTTATTTGTTTTTAGAAAGAGGGGAAGGGAGGGAGAAAGAGAGGGAGAGAAACAGCAATGTGTGGTTGCCTCTCACATGGCCCTCACTGGGGACCCGGCCTGCAACCCAGGCATGTGCCCCAACTGGGAATCGAACCAGGACCACTTGGTTCCCAGCCCGCGCTCAATCCACTGAGCTACACCAGCCAGGCCAAAAATTTATTTTTGAAACACATATAACAGGATATCATTGAATATTTGTGCAATTTAATCAGACATAAGATTGTATTGCATGTTCTTCAAACACCAAAAAATGTGTTTCATTTCCTTTGAAGAATTTAAAGGCCCTGGCTGGTGTAGCTCAGTGGATTGAGCTCGGACTGGGAACCAAAGGGTCCCGGTTCGATTCCCAGTCAGGGCACATGCCTGGGTTGCAGGCCAGGTTCCAAGTGAAGGCCATGTGAGAGGCAACCATACATTGCTGTTTCTCTCCCTCTCTTTCTCCCTCCCTTTCCCTCTCTCTAAAAATAAATAAAATCTTAAAAAAAAATTAAAGTAAAATAATCATATAAAAGGAGATGGCTGGTAATCTTTAATTATTTATTCATTATTCTTTACAAATATTAGGCCTGTCCAGATAGTATCCAGAAATATACTATAAAAACTAGAGATACTTACTGAAGAAGATACAATATACAAGCACATTGTACAGAGGACAATGACATCTCAGTCCCCTTCAAAGTAGGCACCTTGGTACCTCACACAGTTTTCCTAATCACCATCAGCTGCCCTGTCATGTTTTCCTGAATCTCAACACAATCTGAAATCTCTTCCCTTTCAAAGATGATTTTAGTTTGGGGAAAAGCCAGAAGTCACAGGGCACCAAATCTGGGCTGTAGGGCAGCTGAGTCAACTGAGTGAATTGATGTTTCGCCAAAAACTCTGCAGGAGATGTGATGCATGAGAGTAGGTGTTGTCGTGATGAAGCTGCCAATCACCAGTTGTCCATAGCTGCAGACTTCTGAATCATGAGAATAGTTTCCAAGGAGGGATGTTCAAGCTTAACGAAAAATTTGATGCAGATTCATTGCTCTGCTCAGTCACTTTGAATATGACAGACACACAGTGCACGTGCTCACTCAACGGCATAGACTGCCCCCACTGACTAGTACAGGGAAGTCATCACCGTCCATATACTGTCCATGCATGCACATTCCAGTCCACTCTCCTTGGCTGTCAGATTGCCTCTATGTCGCACAAACCATTAGATTAACAATGGCTGCAATTTCCCCAGCCAGACCTCGTATATGAAGTGTCTACCAACTCAAGACATATTTTAGCAGCAGTGTAAGTACATACTAGTAAATTAAAGTTATATATTCAATGAGGAACTTTCTAATGTATGAGCTCCTCAACAGCAGATTGTCATATTCATTTTTCTACACTCCATATTGCCAAACATCATGCCTTACTCATTAAAGATACTCAGTTAGCATCTGTGGAATAAGTGTATTGAGCAATTGCTAAAGCAAGTCACTGCTCTTTATTTCACAGGTAGATGGGCAGGAGGAAGTGGAAAAAGTCAAAAGCATAGAGTAAGAAAGTGAATCTCAATTCAGAGAACCCTGAAGAGTTTAACATGACCTGGGCCTACACTAAAAAGAGCATTTGAGAAAGATTAGTGGAGAGAAAAGTATGGTCAAATTATGGGACCTTAAATGACAAGCATTGAACTCTTGGTTTCTTCTAGAGGCAGTAAGTGAGTTTCATTACTAAACGGTTATGCAAGAAAATATCATTATAATAATAATGGTAAGTGCCTTGGTTGACACAGTTCTGTTCTGCCTCTTTTCAATACTTCATTACAAGAACAGATACCAGGAAATTGCTTAACTCCTGCATCCTGATACGCTCACAGCAGCATCGAGGTTTCAGATTTATAGTTGCAACATAGTTTCGTGTTGTACAGAGAGCTTTATCCCTTTTTTATTTAAATCTGTTCAGATATTAATTAAATTTTCAATAGGGCAAATGTGGATACATCCCTCCATTTATATAAAATTATAGGTCAAAGGTATAATTATTCAAAAATAAAATCTAAAGGAAAGGATTCTATAGCTTCTGATAATAATTTTATTCCCTCTTAATACAATTCTTCTTTGTATCAAACCCAAGTCTTATCAACCAGCAAGTACTTATTAATTACCAACTTTGTGGAAGACCACACAGGCCCCAATTGGTAATAAAGGAAGAAAAATTCTCATATTTTAGTAGCTTAGAGTCTAGTTAGACACAAGCATCGGGGAAGTACCAATAGATCTACCTTTGATCCTTGCTACCAAGAGGAATCTTCGCCTCTGCATTTATTATTTTAATAAGCATGCATCCAAATATATGAAGCTCAGTGAATAATGTAATATTCAATTTTGCCTTCAGAAAATTTAACTCTCTTGTTATCTCTGACTCAAAATTTACCAGTGATATACCATCATTTCATAATTCATTCAACAAATATGTATTGAGCATCTATTTTATGTTAGACCTTATCCCAGCTATAGAAATAAAAAGGTCAATTAAAAGTCCTCAGCTTAGTAATTATTGTAAGATGCTCACACTTCATCATCTTTCAGTTTGCAAACCAGGTTCTGTCTGGAAGCTTAAGTATTAACACAGTAATCTTTATATGAACCAATGAGGTTGTTACTATTATTAACCTCAGTTTATGTATGAGAACACAAAATTTTTGCTATATTTTAAGACCTAGATCAAGCTTTATCTTTATAAAAATGCTATCCTCTAACAATCTCTTCCTATGAGGTCTTCTCCCTTGTCTAAAATCTTGAGCAGTTTGACTCATTCATTAACACCTTATTAAAATGTTCTTTCTTATCTTCCAATTGCAAGGCCACTCTCAACTAATTATAGGGACACTTTATTAGAAAACATATTTGAAGACAAGTTCAGAGGTTGAGAAATGGTGTTTTGGAGCAATGGTTTCTTTGTTAAATTTTGGTATTTCTCATAGGTCTTGATGGTTTATGAAGATAATAAGTAGAGCAGAATATTTAACTTTGAAACTGTCTTGAATATATGGTAATAGCATCTTAGAATTGAGTATTATCAAAAGGTAATCAGGGTGTAGATAAAGTAAGATCTCCTTTATATGGCTCATTCATTTTAGGTGTGTTATTTCAGCATCTTTGGAAAATAATATTTAATTGTGAGAATTTTATAAAAATGTACACAAGACAACTGTATAAGTTTTTCTTCACCACTAACAAGATTAGAAGTTACCAATGAACATGCCTTGTACATAATTGCATATCCTACTGTAGCTTAAATACTTTGCAGAGTGTGTGATCAACAAATATATGTGTGTGCATGTGTATATGTGTTCAATGCCACAGAAGGTTTAGATGCCAAAGAAGAAAAGTGAACATTAAAATAAAAAGCACTACACCTTTGAAAGGCATCTGCAACTGTCTCCATTTAGAACTCTTGAAGCACAAGTATCATTCTAAATAGTTAACATTGGTTTGAGAATAATTCCAAGCATTTCTACAATTAGGATGGATTATATGAAACCATCTTTCATATGAGATCTAATGAGTTCTTTAATGCAGTGTAGTTGTAAATACAGTTTATAATGCAGATATGTAAAATCAATAATTTACTTAGCAAATGTAGAAACAGTTACATAGGCAATGTTATTTGTTTTAAAATGTTTAAGTGTCTATCATGTACATTGTGCTAGGTCCTAGAGATTCAATAGACCCAAGATATATGCTCATCAGCTTTAAGGGGGTTGGATTATGGACCTGTGAGTAAAAAACACTGACTAGAAGTAGAAATGAGGGAAACCGAGAAGTTCAGGGAACATCCTTACAACTTGGTTTGCTCACTGAAGTGGAAGATGCTGCCATTTGGCAAAGGGCTTTTTGGGGAAAGTCAGTTGACCAAGAATTTAGTATTTTTTAAATTATATTTTATTGTTTATGCTATTATAGTTGTACCAAGTTTCCCCTCTTTATCCCCCTTCACCCAGCATCCCCACTCCCTCAGGCAATCCCTACAACATTGTTCATGTCCGTGGGTTCTGCACGTATGTTCTTTGGTTACTCTATTCTCTGTGCTGTACTTTTATATCTCCATGACTGTTCTGTAACTACCAATTTATACTTCTTAATCTCTTCTTTTTCAGCCATTTCCCTCCCATCTGGCAACTATCAAAGCATACTCTGTATTCGTGATTCTGTTTCTCTCTGGCCTGTTTATTTATTTTATTTTATTTTTTTCTTTAGATTCAATTGTTGATGGATGTGTTTTATTGCCTGTCTTTAAGAAGATGAATCATAAGGTGTTTTTGATCTCTTTATTGATTATCTTAAAGAAGACCCTTTAACATGTCATATAATAATGGTTTGGTGATGATGAACTCCTTTAGTTTTTTTCTTGTCTGGGAAGCTATTTATTTGTCCTTCGATTCTAAGGGATAGTTTTGCAGGGTAGAGTAATCTTGGTTGTATGTCCTTGCTTTTCATCACTTGAATATTTCTTTCCAAACTCTTCTAGCCTGCAAAGTTCCCTTTGAAAAATCGTCTGACAGTCTTATGGGGGGGGGGGCTCCCTTGTAGGTAATTAACTTCTTTTCTCTTGCTGCTTTTAAGATTCTCTCTTTGTATTTAACCTTTGACATATTAATTATGATGTGTCTTGGAGTAGGCCTCTTTAGGTCCATCTTGTTTGGGATGCTCTGTGCTTCCTGGACTTGTATGTCTATTCCCTTCATCAAGTTAGGGCAGTTTTCGTTCATTATTTTTTCAAACAGTTTTCCAATTGCTTGCTCTTTCTCTTATCCTTCCAGCACCTCTATGATGCAAATGTTGGTGAGCCTGAAGTTGTCCCAGAGGTTCCTTACACTATCCTCATTTATTTTGGATTCTTTTTTTTTTTCCTTGCTTTTCTGATTGGTTGGATTTTGCTTCCTTATGTTCCAAAGCACTGATTTGATTTTTGGCTTTATCCACTCTACTGTTGATTCCCTGTAAATTGTTCTTTATTTCAATTAGTGTATCCATTTCTGACTATATCTTTTGTATGCTGTTGAGGTCCTCACTAGTTCCTCGAGCATCCTATACCTAGTGTTTCAAACTCTGCATCTGACAGATTGCTTTTCTTCATTTTGTTTAAATCTATTTTGGAGGTTTTATTCTGTTCTTTTATTTGAGTGATGTTTCTTTGTCTCCTTATTTTGGCAGCCTGCCTGTGTTTATTTTATTTTATTTTTTTATGTATTAGATAGAGCTAGTATGTCCCCCAGGCTTGACAGAACAGCTTAATGTAGTAGGTGTCTTGTAGGGTCCAGTGGCACAGCCTCACCTATTATGTAAGCTGGGTACTTAAGGTGTGCCTAATGTGTGAGCTGTGTACACTCTCCTCGTGTAGTTGAGCCTTGGTTGCTGTTAGCATGCTCAAGGTCAGCCACTGTCTGTGATCTGTCTGCGGTCTCACAGCATTAGCTACAAAGCGATCTGTAAATGGCTGCTACTTATCCTGGACTTGTGGATGCCCTGGGGAGGCAAATCTGCAAACCAAGGCCAGCTGCTGCTAGTACCAGCCCTGGGGTAACTTAGCAAGAGGTACAGGGCTCACTGAAGCTAGATGCTGCTTGTGTGAGAGAATTTAGGAAAATCTGAAGCATGGACCAAAACAAGTCATTCATATGGAAAAGCTACTGGAAATAGCTTTGGTGGGCCCAGAAAGTTGGGTGGGGCAGGAACTCAGGGAATCACCAAAGTGGGGCAAACAGATTAAGTCAGGTTGATGGAGTCTCTGATATGGCTCCTGCCTGCTGGCTCTGTTGGAGAAGGGCTCAGAAAAGGAGCAATGGCCTCTACCAGCACTTCTTTCAGGGAGAAAGCTGCCCCCCCCCAACCCCCTGCCAGCTCTTGCCCTGATACTGGACAATTCAGTTCCTCCCCATATGTTTCCGATGCCTTTCAATCTGCTGCCCTGTTACTGGAGCTCAGAGGGAGTAAGTCCAAGTAAGTCTGTGCATGGGCCCTTTAAGAGGAACTTCCTGGGATTCCATAATTTCTGTTTCCTACCACCTCAACCCCCACTGTTTTTTACCACCAGAAATTACGGAGACTTACCTTCTTGGCATTGAAACTCTGGGGTCCTGGTGTGGATGTGGGATCACTCAGATATCACTCCCAATTTTTATCTGCCACATGTGGATATGCAACTAGCCCATTCTGCATCTCCACCCCTCCTACCAGTCTTGGTGTGGTTTCTTCTTTAATTTCGTACTTGTAGGATTTCCATTAAGATCAATTTCTGATGGCTCTGAATGATGGTTGTCCTATAGTTCAGTTGTAATTTTGATGTAGTTGTACAAGGACGTGAGCCATGTTTACCTATGAAGCCATCTTGACCAGAAGTTCACCAGACAAGAATTTAGTTATGAATGCATTAAATTTGAGTTTCCGATTAGACATCCAAGTGGAGATAATGAGTATACATTTGAATAAATAAGACCAGCATTTGGAGGCAAGATATGAGATGAGGATAGGTATTTGAAAGTAATGTGAATAAAGATAATATTTGAAGCACAGTAATAAATAGAATCTTCTAGCCAATTCATTTTCTGCAATGGAGAAATGAATAGGAAATAAAAGAAAGAGCAGACATATAAAGCCGAAATAGTTTCTCCCTCATCATGTCCCTCTTCAAGTAACTAAAAAATAAAATAAGAGCAGAAAGCAATAATAGCTATATCTATTGGCAGGAGGTCTCCTGCCTGAATTATTTACTATCTTTATAAGTTTAGAAGGAATACTGTTGGCTTTTGTTCAAAAGTTCTTGCTAACATAAAAGTTTTTTTAATAAATTGCTTCCTGGTGTTTTAAAGAATTTAGAAATATCACGACTACAGTTTCCATTTCTTAGAATAAAAATCTTAGAAACTGGTAGGTTTTAGAATGTAAAAATTTGTATTCTCCTCCTGGCTGGTGTAGGTCAGTGGATTGAGCGCGGGCTGGGAACCAGAGGGTCCCGGTTCGATTCCCCGTCAGGGCACATGCCTGGGTTGCGGGCCGGGTCCCCAGTGAGGGCCGTGTGAGAGGCAACCATACATTGCTGTTTCTCTCCTCTCTGTATCCCTCCCTTCCCCTCTCTCTAAAATAAATAAATAAAATCTTTAAAAAAATTTGTATTCTCATAAGGTTTATTCTCTCATAAGGTTTACTATGGCCATAAAAATTTTGTTTTACTCCATAAACTATCAGTGTGGGATTTAATATATCCACATTTCTGTTCCCAAGTCTTAAACTATGATTGACATTTTAGGTAATTTTTACTTAGCTTGAGAATTAAACTCCTTAAATTACTATGCAGAATGATATAATGATCTTCACAATGATGGTAAAAAGGAACATTTTGTAATTAACCAGAAAACTTTAGGCAAAAGGAAATATTTTTACTTAAATTATATGTGACCATTCATTCTTTATTTATATTTGATCTATATGTGGTATCTTTAATAATGATAACCAGAATATTTCTTCTTATCATTTTTGTTATCTTAGTAATTTTTTTCTATCAGTAGGTATATTATGTCTCCAACCCCATCATGTTGTTGTTTTTTTACTTTCTGTTATATTCTTTTTTTTTTTTTGAGTTCCATTTATGTGATTAGTGTCTTAAATTTCTGGAAAGGAGAATTTGTAGTTATTTATATTCTGTTGACTTAAATTTCTGGAAACTTCTCAGTATTCCATCAGAAACAAAAAGCACCATGTGTTTTCCTTCACATTTCTTTTAAAATACATTATATAATGAGATTTTGGCAAATTGCCTCACAGCTGGGTCTTCTAAAAAAAGAAATATTTCAGGTTGCATATTTCTTGCCCTTCTACAAGTGAAGTTCTATTTAAGAAACTAAGAGTATACAGATCTGAATAAGTTATGTCCTGAAAAATGATTAGCAATTCTGTCAAAGAACAATATCTTAACTAAGTGGTAATATTCCTAATATACACATAAAAGGTTTGTTAATTATTATAGATACTAATACTCAGATATGCCTCAATATGCCAATAGTATTGATTATTTGGTCATGGTTCTGTCATCTCCTATTGTTGTGTCTCTTTCTTTGGGAATTATTCCATTTTGGTTTTTTTCTGCAATTAATATTTTATTTTTTAATTAGATTTAATACCTAATACAGCCTTTCACAGAAAAATTATACCTTGGTTGGTATACAATTTTTTACTGAGAATGAAAAACTTCCCGACTCTTCTGAAACATACATATTATTTTATAAAGCTGAAAAACTCCCTTAATCGCATTTTTAGGGGTATACATATTTGTGGTGATTTTGAACCTGAGATAAGTTCAGCTACATGGGAGTTATATCCTCTCTGCCTCCTTCTGTTAATTACATATGATCTATACATCATAATCTTTAGACAGGTCTTATGCAAAGAAGTAGTTTGTCAGTGGTAGCTCTTTGTTTAACTTTATTAGACAACTGGTTATTTAGCCATAATTAAGCTGCATAAGGAGGATAAATCCTTGGGATATGGTTGTGGTTTGGAAGATTTTAATTTACAAGCCTGTCCTGAAAAAGTCCAGCCATTGTTAACATAACAAGAACAATTTGCACGACATCGATGTAGCCTGCCAGCCAAGGTCAGTGGACTGGAATGAGCATGTGTGAACAATGATGACTTCACTGTACTAGTCAGTGGGGGTGGTAGATGCCTTTGAGTCAGCATATGTACTGTGTGGCCATCACATTCAAAATGACTGAGTAGATCAATGAGTCTGCATCAAATTTTGCATTAAGTTTGAACATTCCTCTGCAGAAACTATCTGGATGATTCAGAAGGCCACAGCTATGGGCAACTGCTGACTGGCAGCTTCATCATAACAATATGCTCATCATGCATTCTGTCTCCTGCAGAATATTTTGGCAAAACATCAAATCACCCATATGACTCAGCCCCCCTACAGTCCAGATTTGGCAATCTGACTTCTGGCTTTTCCCAAAACTAAAATAAGCTTTGAAAGGAAGAGATTTCAGACCATTGATGAGAAAATTACAGCTGGGCAGCTGATGGTGATTGGGAAAACTGCGTGAGGTCCCAAGGTGCCTACTTTGAAGAGGAGTGAGGCATTATTGTCCTATGTTTGTACACATTTAAATGTTTGTACACATTGTTTGTATACAATCATTTGAACACAATTCCCATTGTACAATGTTTATTGTATTTTGTATCTTCTTCAAAGACTGTCTCCATTTTTCATATTTCATAGTTGGATACCTTCTAGGCAGACTTCATATTCTTTTGCTGAATAACTATTTTAGAAGCTTTCATGCAAAGATAAAAAGATAAGGAAGAAGACTCAATAGTGTCAAGATGTCAGTTCTTCCCAACTTGATCTATAAATTCAACAAAATACCGATCAAAATTCCAGCAAATTTTTTATATTATTTTATATAATGATCATAAAATTTGTGTGGAAAAGCAAAAGACTCAGACTTGCCCACATAACTTTGGAGGAGAATAACAAAGTCAGAGGACTGACGCTACCTGACTTCAAGACTTACCATACAGAGCAGCAGTCAAGGCCGTGTGGTATTGGTGAAAGAGAAGAGAGATCAATGGAGCAGAATGGAGAGCTCGGAAATACACCCACATAAATATGGTCAACTGATCTTTGACAAAGGAACAAAGGCAATACATTGGAGCAAAAATAATCTAAAAGGACATTCACATGAAAAAAGTGAATCTAAACAGAGACTTTAAGTTCTTTACAAAAATACCTCAAAATGGATCACAGACCTAAATATGAAATGCAAAATTATAAATCTCCTAGAAGATAGCATAGGAGAAAACCTAGGTGACACTGGAAGAGGTGATGACTTTTGGGATACAACACCAAGGCACAGTACATGGAGGGAATAATTGATAAACTGGACTTCATTAAAATTTTAAAAACTCCTCATCTAAAAAAGATAATCTGAGAGAATTAGAAGACAAGTCAAAGACCAGGAAAAATACTTTGAAAAGATATATGTGATAAAGAACTGCTATCCAAATAATAAAAAGAACTCCTAAAACTCAACAACAAGAAAATGACTCAATTTAAAAATGAATAAGACATCTAAACAGACATCTGACCAAAGAAGATATAAAAATGGCAAATATGCAAATGAGAATATGCTTAATGTCATATGTCATTAGGAACCTGGAAATTAAAACAAAAAGAAAATTTCACTACACTCTTATTAGAATGGCCCAAACCCAGAACACTGACAGTACCAAACGCTAGTGAGGATGTGGAGCAACATGAAGTCTCATTCATTGCTGGTTAGAAGACAAAATCGAAGGGAGTTTGGCAGTTTCTTACAAAACTAATCATGAAATATTCTCTTATCATATGATCCAGCAATCTCACACTTCGGTATCTACCCTGTGGAGTTGGAAATGTATGTCCACTAAAAGCCTGCTCATGGATGTTTATTGCAGCCTTTTCCATAATTGTCAAAATTTATAAACAACCATGATACCCTTTAGTAGGTAAAAGGATAAACTATGATCCATCCAGACAATTAAGTATTATTCAGTACTAAAAAGAAATGAGCTATAAAACAACTAAAAGATATGAAGAAATCTTAAATACATATTACTAAGTGAAAGAAGCCATTATTGAAAGGTTGCCCACTGTATGATTCCAACTATATGACATTCTTCAAAAAGCAAAACTATAGAGACAATAAAAAAAGATCAATGTTTGCCAAGGGAGGAGTTGGGGGAGAGATGAATGAGCAGAACATGGAAAAAATTTTAGGGCAGTGAAAATAGACTGTATGTATGGTATCATAATGATGAATATGTTATACATCTGTCCAATCCTATATACAGAACCCATATACAAACTCATACATAAAATATACAATCCCATATACAGAACCCATATACAAGTCCATATATAGAATATACAACACCAAAAGTGAATCCAAAAGTAAATTATGGACTTTGGGTAATTATGGTGTGTTAATGTAGGTTCATCTTTGGTTAAAAAAAACAAAGATGTACCATTCTGATGAGTGATGTTGACAGTGGAAGCAGTTATATTGAGGGGCAGGTGGTATATGGGAAATCTGTCTACTTTTCTCTCAATTTTTGTTGTAAACCTAAAACTGCTCTAAAAAAGTCTTTAAAAAAGATATGGAGAAACCTTAAATGAGTAATAATAGGAAAAGAAAGCAATCTAAAAGGCTGTATGATCCCTACTAGATGGCATCCTGGAAAAGGGAAACTAGAGAGATGCTAAAAAGATCAGTGGTTTCCAAAGGTTGGAATGAGAAGGATGAATAAGCAGAGCACAGAGAATTTTTAGGGCAGTGAAACTATTCTCTATGATACCATAACGGTCAGTGCATTCATGCCACTGTTTAAATCCACAGAATGTACAAACAAGAGCGAACCTAACATAAACCATGGACTCTGGTGATAATGATGTGCTGCTGCAGGTTCATCTATTGTAACGAATGTACCACCCTGGTGTGCAATGTTCATCTTGGAAGAGGCTGTACATGTATGGAGGCAGTAGGTACATGGGAACATGCTGAACTTTCTGCTTACTTTTGCTGTGAACTAAAAACTGCTCAGAAAAGGGCTATTAAAATTATAATAACAAAAAGATAAGGAGAAATAAAATGCAATAGGAGGAGAAGGTATTGTTCTTACTTTGCTTACAAGTGACCTTAGGGATAGTTTAATATCTTATTAGTCTCAGAATTTACCACTGATATCTTTTTATTTGATATTTATTAATAATTTTTGTATAGCTTTAGGAATTAATATCCTATGGGTAACAGTGCAGTAAAAAACTACTTATTTGTTGAACAACTACTATGGTTCTGATACTGGGTAGGTTTTTACTTGTATCTTTCACCTTCACAATAATTGTATCTTCACAATAATTAGGTATCTGTTATTAACCTAATTAACAAATCAAGAAAATAAGATTGAGAGCAGCGAAACAACCTGCCATTGAAAATAATGATGGCACCTGCATCCTGTCTCATTAATATCATAGTGCTCATTTCCATTCTTTTCACCATTGGAATATACATAATAGCTCGGCTCTGCCAGGGTTTCTGTCAAAAATGTTTTATGTGAATTATCTCTTTTAACACTATGGCACTGAAGTAGATAATATGATTATCTCCATTCTTCATATGAGGACACATATTCAGAGAGTTTGAGTAGATTTTCTTTTTTAGCGTGATAAAACATGCACAACGTAACGTGGACCATTTTAACAGTACATTCCAGATTAGGGCAGTGAAAACCATGCTCATGTTGTTGTGTAAACATTACCCCTATCCATCTCCAGAACTTTTTCAAACTGAAACTAGAGTGTTTTTTTTTTAATATTGGAAATATAATCATGGTCTTTCTCCTTCAATTACGGCCCACTAAGTTAAAAAAATATTAATAAACTCATGAACATTGGCAACACAGTTCTGCCTAACGAACGTACTTCCTTCTTGCCTATCACGTACTTTTCATCTGTCTGACTCATGCATTTCTTAGGCTGCAACCTAAATGTGCTTTCCATAGAGAGACTTTCTCTGGGCTCCCAGCTGAAATCAGGTTTGCCCGGCGCCTTTCCTTCATGACAACAATTGCACTTTATGATTCTAAATTATGAAAGCCTAACTTTCCCATTGGTCTATCAACTTCAAAGGGAAAGCCCCCGAAGCTACTATAATGCCTATTACACAGGAAATGCTTAATAAACATTTTTTAAATCCCTGAATGTATCAACTATCCTGTGTGTTAAAATTATTTCACTGATTTAAAAAAATAATTACCTAACATCTGCACAACACATGAAGGGTTAAAGAGGCTGAAAGAGAAGTAATGAGATATCAATTGTCCTTTTCCTCTTTTTCAGTCACATTCTAACTGTACCACCCTGCTTAACTGTCCTACTAATTTGGCTTAAAACAGAACACTCATAGCATCCGCTGCCTTTGTCTTTTCCTCTTCCCATGGTCTAAAATTCACTTAATGAAAGGCAGTGTTTCTAATTACAGTCTTAGCTACTTCTCACCAACCCTTTAAAGAATCTTCCTCCTATTATACAGACCTTAAGTAGACAGATTTAAAGGGAAGTTCCTAAGACTACAGTTTGAACCCTTACAAAGAATATCTTGAGAAGGAATTTTTCAATGCTTAACTTTTTATAGCTCCAGTCAAAATACTTTCAAGGGAATGACTGGCCCCATGGAGCAAAGATCTGCTGGCTCGGGCCTGCACACCTACTGGCATGATATTGTGGGGCAAGCTGAGATGCAGCTGGGGAGCTGAGACTGATTCTTTGTCCACTCAAGTGCCCCTCCTGTGAATGCTTTCCCCTAGCTTCTGAGTCACGGACGGTGGTCTCTTCCCTGGGCTGCTTCTCTCACATTGCTCAGCCTTCTTCCGTGTCTTCAGAGACACCCAGGTAGTTAGACAATTACTCTCCTGCCCAAACTGATAAAGTACTCCAGTTGTCACTCTACCAAACCCTGAGACGTTTCTGCTCTGTTCCCTGACAATCAGGCCAATTTTTCTTTTTTGAGAAAATTCTATCGTCTCTCTCATTTCAGCAATAGAAATGTGAAAAGAAGAATTGCTGACAAGAAAAAAAACACACACAAAAAAACCCGTTTGTTGGCTTTTTATTTGTTAATAGCATTTCTTTAAAATTCTAATCTAGAGTATAGAACCTCAATTTATGATTGCAAAGCATACCCCAGTTTATATCTGTGTTTCTTAGAAACTTAGTCAACCAGTCCATGATTACAGACTTGAGTTATGGCTTTAATATTATCATTTCAAACTCAAAATATTGTGTTTTTAATTTAAACAAATGTACATGTAATGAGTTCTTTTTTAATGTGTAGTAGATGATTTTACCATATTTCTATGGAAAATTCATCACTGAGTTTGGAGAATGTGGATATATTTTAAAATGTATATACATATAAGGAAACTGATAGCATGGTCACTGTTGCTTTAACATTTAAAAAGGCTATACTAGAGAATAAGAACATGTAAATCATCACAAATTACAATTAATCAGGATGTAAACAAGGCTACAACTTATGAAGAGAATTAATGGTTCTTAAAATTTTATGATCATAAAACCTTTGCTTATCTAAATAAAGTAAACCCACACATAGCATTTGATAGACTGATACCATGTTAGGACCAAGGGATTAGATAGACTTTTTAATTGTATTTTTTCCATTACCATTTACCCCTAAGCCTCTTTCCCCCGCCCCTGCAATCACCACACTGTCGTCCATGTCTATGAGTCCTTTTACCTTTTTGCTCAATCCCTCCACCCCCTAAACTACCCCTTTGGCATAGTTGTTGTCCTGCTCTCCATCTATGAGTCTGTCTCTATTTTGCTTGTTAGTTCAGTTTGTTCATTAGATTCCACATATAAGTGAAATCATATGGTATTTGACTTCCTCTGACCATATTATTTCACTCAGCATAATGTTCTCCAGGTCCATCCTTACTGTCGCAAAGGGTAAAATTTTCTTCCTTCTTAAAGCTAAGTAGTATTCCATTGTATAAATGCCCCATAGTTGTTTTATCCACTCATCTACTGATGGGCACTTGGGCTGTTTCCAAATCTTGGCTATTGTAAATAGTGCTGCAATCCAAAGAAACCCAAAACACTAATTCAGAAGAACATAGTCAACCCTATGATCAGGGGATTAGATTTACTGCTCCATGAGGACATGGCTGTGCTACCTTTGGTTTACCCTAAGTGATTCCCACAGTAGTACCTGAAACATGGAAAATACCCGTGAATGGATTCAATGGATTTATCACTGGTTTAGAGACTTAAGCAGATATAGTTCAAAATGAAGTAAAAATTATATTTCAAACAATTAGAAAAAATTAAGGAAAACTATTATTTGCACACAGTGTGATTATATAGTGGAATGGCAAAGAAAATGAATTTAAATGAAATACAGGAATTATAAGAGTTCAGCAAAGTGATTAAGCAGAAGATAAATGTAAACCAAGCAATGGTTTTATTGTATACTAATAATAAATAATTAGAATTAAGAAAACTAAAGCCCTAATTCATAACATTAACAAACACATAATTACCAAGTAATACTCTTAATAGTATAAAAAATTAAAAACATACTTATTAATAGATCTAAAAGAAGCATTGAAAAATTGAAGAAATATATCATTTCCCCTGATAAGAAAACTCAACATTATTAAATTTTTCCAAAATAATGTACTACCAATCAAAAACAAATGGGATCTCTGTGAACTTGATAGAATAAGACTCAGTTTTAGAAAGTAAAAAAGAAAGAAAAGGCCCTGGCTGGTATAGCTCAGTGGATTGAGTATGGGCCTGCAAACCAAGGGTTGCAAGTTCGGTTCCCAGTCAGGGCACATGTCTAGGTTGTGGGCCGGGTCCTTAGTTGGGGGCCACGTGAGAGGCAATCACACTTTGATGTTTCTCTACCTTTCTTTCTCCTTCCCTTCACCTCTCTCTAGAAATAAATAAACAAAATCTTTAAAAAAGAAGAAGAAGAAGGACATTAAAAACATTTGAAACAAATAATAGTGAATCCTACCACTAACCATGTTAAATACATTTAATTTTCATTTGATCCTCATAGTAAACCTCTTAAGGTAAATGCTATAAATATCTCAATTTTACAGATAAAGAAATTAAAATACAAAGATGTGAAGTAATTCACCTAAGATCACATAGTTAATTAATTTGGATACTGAGATGCACACACAGGCAGTCCAGGTCTAGAGTGCACGTCCTTAAACACTGTGCCAAACTGTTTCCCAAGGCTAACCAAATGAGAAAAGTCCCACCAGATAGAAAATCATAATAAAAAGCTCTGTAAATAAAGTGTGATGCTCTCCTAAGGATAAAGAGAGTCAATAACAAGTAATGTTTCCTGGGCATTTACAATATGCCAAGATCTTAGGTTATATTATGTCACTTACCTCTCACAATAACCCCGTGATATAGGCTTCTCTGTGTGTGTGTGTGTGTGTGTGTGTGTGTGTGTTTATTTTGGAGATGACACAACTGAGGCACTTAGTTTAAGCAATTTGCCAAATGTGGTGGTGCCAGTAAATAGTGGAGCTGAGATTTGAACCCTGGCTTACATTCATACTGCTTACATTTTTCATTTTTAAAAGTGCTAACAGACTTCAAAAAGGCACTGAGGCTACTGGATAGCTGGTTGTAAAAGTCAATAAATATTCTAATCTCACTTCACACATCAATATAAACTCAGATGAATTAAAGGTTGAAATATAAAATTAAAATCTACTTAAAAACTAATATAAAAAAGAAGTAAATATACCAATCCCTGAATAGAACACAGAAAACTAATTTTTAAATTGCATATACTAAAATTTATGGACTCATTTAAAAGTAAAAATATAAATGGGGAAAAGATTCAAAAAGATTATAGAAAGAGCTATAAGGAGCTCACGGCAACAGATGTGAAAAAATGTTAAGGTCATAATAGATAAACAGATGAAGGACATAAGATACTTATATGAAAGGATAAATATGAATTACTAATAAATGAATAAAAATATGAAATTTTATAATAGTATGTTTTATATGATTAAATTTGCACAGCATTAAAATTAATATTACTCAATACTGGTGTGGATACAATGATTAATATTTTCCTATATTGTTATAACAAGTAGTAACTAAGACAATCTTTTTAAAAATAATTTAGTAATATGTATATATTAAGGGTTTTAAAAGAATTAAGATGTTTTGACACAGTGATTGCCCATAGAGGAATCTATTCTAATAAAATACTTTGTCTTATTTCCATTTCTAGTATTAGAGCAGTATAGTGAAGTATTAAGGAGGCTTTAAAATTATGCTTGCAAGTGCTTTATAATAATCAGAATCAGCATCAGAAAAAGCTTATATTATAAATTATGTAAAAAGTAGTACTAAACATTATAGAGCATTAACTCAAAAAATGCAAGATATGGAAAAGATTCTCAGTCAAATAGAAAAGAGTAAAAGGGAAAAATGTGAGTAGAAAATATACAATAAGACTTTAGAGAAATAACAGGGGGACTTCCGCCAAGATGGCAGCGTAGGTGGTCGCACTCGCTGCCCGCACATCCAGAATGTCCATACAATTAATGCAGTAGCAAAAATTTAAACAACCAGAATGGACAGAATCGAACTGAAGGGAAGTCCGACACCCAGGAGGTAGGAGAAGACAAACATCCAGGCCGGTGAGCGGGGCAGAAACGGGCGGAGGAAGCAGCGCGCACAGAGGGTCTCACTCACGCCGCGACTTACTTACACCGCTACTCAGGCCGCCAGTGCCTGAACAGGGCATGACTCCAAACAACGGGTGAATCCCGCAAGCCAGCGACACTGCCAGAGAGAGGCCAGGGCTGAGCCAGCAGAACCGAGTCTGGCAGAGGAGGCGGTGGGGAGCTGGGGAGAGGAGGAGTGACGGAAGCCAGCGGTGATCGGAGGCCGCCATTGCTTCCTCCCAGACCCTGCCCCCAGAGGCAACGTCATCCAAAAAGAGACCCAGGTCACAGGCATCTGCCAGCTGACAAGTGCACCGAGATAAAAAGAATGAAAATGGCCAAAAAGAAGGACCACAACAAATTACAACTAATGGATGACAACATAGTCAACCTATCAGATGCGCAATTTAAAATGCTTGTAATCAAATTGTTAACAAAACTGGAAAATAGGTGGACGCAAATAGTTGAACAGATGAAGAATACGATA
>PVJI01021349.1:0-27257 GCA_004026765.1 Micronycteris hirsuta
TTTTTTTTGGGGGGGGTTAGTTTTTGTTTTTATTTTTTAGGTTCAGTTATTGATAGTTGTGAGTTTGTTGTCATTTTACTGTTCATAGTTTTGATCATCTTAAGTTTCTTAGTTAAGTCCCTTTGACATTTCATATAATAAGGGCTTGGTGATGATGAACTCCTTTAACTTGACCTTATCTGGGAAGCACTTTATCTGCCCTTCCATTCCAAATGAGGGCTTTGCTGGATAGAGTAATCTTGGATGTAGGTCCTTGCCTTTCATGACTTTGAATACTTCTTTCCAGCCCTTTCATGCCTACAAGGTTTCTTCTGAGAAATCAGCTGATATCATTATGGGAACTCCTTTGTAGGTAACTGTCTCCTTTTCTCTTGCTGCTTCTAGGATTCTCTCCTTATTTTTGATCTTGGGTAGTATAATTATGATGTCCCTTGGTGTGTTCCTCCTTGGGTCCAACTTCTTTGGGACTCTCTGAGCTTCTTGGACTTCCTGGAAGTCTATTTCCTTCACCATATTGGGGAAGTTCTCTTTCCTTATTTTTTCAAATAAGTTTTCCATTTCTTGCTCTTCCTCTTCTCCTTCTGCCACCCTTATCATTCAGATGTTGGAACATTTAAAGTTGTCCTGGAGGCTTCTAAACCTTTCCTTACTTTTTTGAATTCTTGTTTCATCATTCTGTTCTGGTTGAATGTTTATTTCTTCCTTCTGCTTCAAATCATTGATCTGAGTCCTGGTTTCCTTCCCTTCACTGCTGAATCCCTGTATATTTTTCTTTATTTCACTTTTGGTAGCCTCCACCTTGTCTTCTATTTTGTGACTGTATTCAACCAATTATGTGAGCATCCTGATTACCAGTGTTTTGTACTCTGTATCTGTTAACTTGTCTATCTCTTCATTACTTAGTTCTTTTTTCTGGAGCTCTGATCTGTTCTTTCACTTTGCCTTTTTTCTTTGTCTCAGCACATCCGTTATGTTGTAAGAAGTGGAGCCTTAGGTATTCGCCAGGGTGGGGCAACGCACATCGCTGCATTGTGGTGCTGTATGTGGGGAAGGGGTCCAAGAGGGAAGAATGCTGCTTGCCAAGCTCTCTTCTGGCTTTCAGTCACTTCCCCCGCTACCCACAAGCAAATTGGGCCCTTATGGTGCTGATTCCCAGGTGGGTGAGTTTATTTACATTATATGACCTCATGGATCTCTCCAACAAACTCTCCTGTGATGCTGGGAGTTTCTCCTGCTGCTGCAACTCCAACAGATTGTTATAGTCAGAGGTTTTGATGCTTTAGTTTCCTGAACTGGAATCTTGGGTTGTGCTGTCTGTATTCCTCCCCAGTTGTTCCTCCTCCTGGTTTATCTGCACATGATGTGGGACTGCTCAGTCTGCCAGCCACCTTGCCTGCCCAGTCCTCCAGCTGCTGCCTTGCCATTCATCCTTTCTGCTTCAGATGCCTGTCTCTGTGCCTACTCCCAGTATGATTGAACATTTCCTCTCTAACTCCTTAGTGTTTGACTTCCATACGGTTCGATTTTCTGGCAATCTTGGTTATGTTTTGTTTTTAAATTTGTTGTCCTTGTTTTGGTTGTGTGAAGAGGCAAATTGTATCCACCTATGCCTCCATCCTGGCTGGAAGTGGGAAACCTTATCTTTTGTGATAGCGTGGGTGGACCTGGTTATTATTATGCTAAGTGAAATAAATCAGCCAGAGAAAGACAAATAGCATATGATCTCACTTATATGTGGAATCTAATGTACATAATATACTGATGAACAAAATAGAAGCAGAAGCATGGACACATGGAACAGACAGTTGTCAAAGGATAAGGGTAAGAGGGGACTGGATGAAAGAAGGTGAAGGGAGCAACCAAAGTACATATATGCATGACCAATAGACACAGTGTGGTGTTGGCCAGAGAGAAGGGGGCAGGGACTGGGTAGAGGGGGTAAAGGGGAGGGAATGGGGACATATGTAATAGTGTCAACAATAAAAATAAAGGGAAAAGTGTTATATTTGTTGTTAACTTCTTCAGAGAGGCCATCGTGACCTCTCAGTCTGGGTAATGTCCTCTGCTTCATACTTTTACAGTAGTCTCAAATGTCCTTGTCATTACAGTCTTCTGACCGTATTGCAATTAATTCTTCAATGTCTGTCTTTTCTGCCAGGCTCTAAGTGATTTGAAATAATGAATGAAGAAATGCCAAGAAATTAAAGAGAAAAAAATGCAACCTCATTCCAAGGTGCTTCAGTTCTTGAAATTATTTCTAAAATCCTATCCCCTTGGTGTAATGACACCTTTTTATTTATTCAATTTCAAAAGCCCCTGGCCTACTGGCTAATTTGTTTGTGAAAAAGTTCCTGACACACTATAGAATGACTGGAGATACTTGCACTCCTGTGTCAATTCATTGGATGTGTCTGTGGCAGAAATGCTGGCAGCGCAGTACTGAACAAGGTAATGGAATAGTATGAACAGTGTAGCCAGGCAAGCTTTCTGATAGGAGAAGGACAAGGTGCGGCTCGCAGCAGGGCACCCAAGTGAGACTGTAATGTGTGCCTAGCTAATTGAAGGTAATTCATTATGCTTATATATACCTGTGGGCAATAATAGGAAACCAGAAATAAAAATCATTAGCCTAGCATGCTAACCAGTTAATAAATTTCTCATTTAGCTTTGATAACCTTCAGAAAAGTTCTCATGGCAAATTATTTTGATTTATTCCCAAAGGTATTTATTCCCAGTGCTCATGTCTTCATACTTTAAGTATAATATAGGAAGAATAGTCTCTAAAACCAAACTCACATTTCAAACCATTTCAGGTTGTTCCATTAAGTGACTTTCCAGTAACTAATTTGTGTCTATTTTAGGAATTGTGTCAAAAACATTGGCTTAGGCTCTGGCTGGTGTAGCTCAGTGGATTGAGCGCGGGCTGGGAACCAGAGGATCCTGGTTCGATTCCCTGTCAGGGCACATGCCTGGGTTGCGGGCTAGGTCCCCAGTGCGGGCCATGTGAGAGGCAACCACACATTGCTGTTTCTCTCCCTCTCTTTCTCCCTTCCTTCCCTCTCTCTAAAAAAAATAAATAAATAAAATCTTAAAAAAAAAAAACATTGGCTTAGTATAAAATTGGAAGGAAATAAAAACAGCCATGGAAGATCCTGGGCTCATTTTTAATGTTACCTTTTGTAGAGCATTGTGTGACTTTCTTGCTCTCTGCACATATTGGCTGCTGGTTGAGGGGAAAAGAAGGGATGATTTTCAAGAGATCATTAAATTGTGGCAAACATTCAGAGATTTCTCCTGTTCCTCTCCATTAGTCTACATTATGGTGTGCCAACAGTTATTTGGTTTTTGTTGCTTCTGGGAACCAAGCATCTTGTCTTTGGTTAACAGTTCATGTCATCACTGTCCAGGAGCGAACATTTTCAAATCAAAGAAAAATTGAAATGATGCCACAAAAATCAAGAAAAATCTTGGCTTAATTTATGTTGGAATGTGATTCATAAAAATTTATAATCTTCAAAGTAATTACAGGGCAATTTCTCCCAATGTTAAAAATTTAAAATCATAATTTGGTGCCAATTAAATTTTACAGACATTATAACCTCCTACAAATGGAAAATTCACAAACCAAAACAATGTAGAAACCTCAAGTGATTGTTAAAAATAGTTGTAAAATCCAACAAATGTGTATGTTCTAATTATCTAGAGTAAGATAATGAATAAATATTGAAAGTCTCTGTTGATATAATATATTTTACCTTTAGGTTTCCAAATATAAACTGTTTATGAAGAAACAAGGAAACTGTATGTATATATTTATATATACATATGTATTTATGTGTTTATGTATACACACACTGCAGAGTACATGTGTATGCATAGTTATTTATCAAAAGAACTTGTAAATTGTACTAATTGCAGTGAGAACTTAAGTTATGATTTTTGATTCAAGAAATTGGATAAGATATACTTAAACATCAGTTATATATACTTAACGACACATTTATGTGTGTGATTTTTGGATTTTATTGTTTATAATCATAAATTTTAAGTACTAAAGATGCTTTGAATTTTTTAGGGCCAAGTGTTTTAAAATGGACATCACAATTATCATTTCAGTATTGTGTCTGGTAATACTGCCAAAAGAGACAAAATTTGAGAATCTTTGGGATGTCAAAATCTTCCTATGTAGGACATCATTCTAATGGTGCAAATTAATAAAATGACATTCAACTTTAGAACACGAGGCAAGCTGCCCCAAGTTGCAAAAGTACAGGACTAACCGTATTAAGCCAACCTGGCCGTGTGAGCCACTGCACATTAATGGGAGTTCTGTTATAGGCTGAGGGCAAATTGCCCTTTAAATCTTTTCAAAATATTTCTATGGGCCCATAGAATACTAGCAATCTGACAGCTTCTTCAGTGATGTGTTTCTGTGTGGTATGGCATGAGATTTTTGTAATATCATACTTACCTAGCAGAGAAGAGTGTTATAATATCTAAAAGACAGTTGATTAGGTACTGACATAAATTTTTCTGTTACTAAACTGTGTAAAATGTAATGTTTTATATGTCAAACTTGTTCTTTTCTTCTTATCAAGTCAGAATAATAGAGTGGGAAATTAGAGTTGAAAGGGTCTAGGTTCAAATCCCAGCTCTGCCAGAAGCAGCTGTACTGAATGAATTTCACCAGCTCTAAAATGGGAACAATATTAACTACAGAGAGTAGTTGTCAAAAAACCCTGATTCTTAAACTAACTTAATAAAAAAGAAATGAGTTATTTCTTATCACAAGAAATCCTAAGGTAAGGCAGCCTCCAAGAGTTGCAACTACTTTCCAATTCTCTTTCCTCTTTCCTAGGTTCACTTTGCTTCCCTAAGGGTCAGAGCAGTGTGTCTGTAGCACATTGAGGCATCACATCCACACATCCAAATAAGTCAATATCAGAAGAAGAACGATCTCTCATAGTGTCTCCTTTTAATGATGAGGGAAGCTCTTGCAAAAAAGGCTCCCTGGCCAGAAGACCCCCTCCTTGAGTCTCATTGGCCAGAATTAGGGCACATGTCCACCCCTGATGATTATTGACATGGGAATTGGGATTACTCTGAAAGCCTCAGACCATAGGGATCTACTTCTGAGCAGATAGGGACCATGGCCATCTTCCACCATGGCGTTACACTGCATGGGGGCCAGCATAAGAGAGCTGAACAAACTGGAAGTAATTGTATCAAGAGAGGGAAAACAAGGGAAGCTGAATGAGACAATGAGTGGAAATCACCTCATTGAGAGTACTGAGTAGTAACCGAAACCATATATAAAGTCCATCTTTACGTGCCTTACACAAAGTAAGTACTAAATACATAAAAGTTACTGATATTATCATTGTTGTTGTTATTCTGAAACTTCAAGGTGAAACACTTTAATAGACACCATGGCTGGAGGGTTGGGATTCAAAATAAATATATTTTGTTTTACTACTTACTATGCCTATGACTTAGACTCTACACCAGAGGTTGGGAGACATTTTCTCTAATGGAAAGTAAATATTTTAGGCTTTGTAGGGAATAGAGTTGTTGGGGTTTTTGGCACATACTTTCCTTTGTTTCATGTAATCCAATCTTTTAAACATGTCAAAACCATTGGTTAGCTCCCAGGTAGTACAAAAATAAGCCACAGGTAGGTTTGCCAACAGCAAGTACTTGTTAGCTTCTCTGTGCCCCAGTTGTTCTGTCTGTAAAATGGAGATACTTACAGTACTTTCCTCAGAATGTTGTGGTGAGGATGAAATAATTCACGTGCACAAGTTAGAACCAGGACTGACTCATAGCACCTAATAAATATTAGTGATGGAGCTTGTTTTGTTTTAATGCACCATACATATTCATCCATCAACTGACAACGATATTTAGATATAAAACACACCAATTACTGCAAGCGAAACATTATAAGCGAATAACAAAGTTTATGGTGTTGGGGTATACAAGAAATGAGGTGAACAGGCTTAAGTAAGAGGAAGCTTTGAACTAAAGAAGAGCATGAGCTTATGAGTCAAGCAGACTGGGTTTCAATTCTGAGTCTACCACTTTGCAGCTGTTTTGACCTCAGGAAAGTTATTTCACCTCCCTGTGCCTTAATTTCCTCATCTATAAAAGTTAGATACTAATAAGGCCTGCCTTGTAGGGTTGATCTGAGTGCGAAAAGAGGATGCATGTCAAGAGACTGGTACATTGTAAGAGCTCAATAAATGGCAGTTGCTATTATTTTTCATTTTCTTTTCATTTATATTAAATGCCTCTGAGGCTGTGTCTCCAGAATAGCCAATCCATTACTTAGGGGGAAATAGCAATTACTTGATTGTGATTTCACTATTTGTTAGCTGCCATGACCTACCCAGTAACTCACAACCAGTGTATATAGAAAAACAAGTATTGACTGGTTTATTAAGCCTAAAATTTTGATCAAATAGCCCTGGATGTACACACAGTTTGATTATGATTTCTTTCAGTTATGTACTGTATTTCTTAATATATCTGACAGGAAAAAGGAATGGATCTTAATTATTCAATTTTAACGTTTATGCCCAGAGGCTACTGAGCTTCAATTTAGCTGTGTTACTGAGTTGATTGGGCATTTCCTCCCTAGCCAGGCTAATACTAGATTTCACCTTCTCATTCTAGGTCTTTGCTAATACAGATACTAATTTGAAACAAACCTTCAGGCTCCTGATAAAATCTATTCAAGTCTGGATCAAGAAGTCAAATCCTAATGTGAGTGTAATATGGGCAGCCTAAAGACACTGGGTGTGCTATTTACAAAGAATTTGAAAATAGAAATGTATAGTTATGATTTTCTTTTAAGTACCAAGTTTGAGCTTTAACAGAATACAAAGTAATATTGCAAGATTGCCTACTACACACCAGACATAATTGATGGAACTGAGCACAGGGAGGGCAAGTAACTTATGGAAACTCAAATAACTGATAGATGTATGAAGGAAGAGCAAATCAACTGGTCCTCCCTCCCAATTACTGATTCAGTCTTTGTACTTAATTAAATGGCATACTAAATTGTAATCTCTCATATCCTCAAAAAATACTTAAGGAGTGTCCTGTTTGTAACTCTGGTTTTAGTTCTGTTTAGCCCTCAAGAAGTGAAATGCCTAGTATTTACCAAATTACTTGGATTCGCTATTTAAGAAGAAAAATTTATCCCCTTATGATCTGTAGGCTCCTGGAAGGCAAGGACCATGTCTGCCTTGCTTACTGCTGTGTCCCCAGTGTCTAGAGAAACACTTGGCACATTTTAGATGTTCAATGCATATTTCATTAACATCTAATAACACGAATGATAATTTGAAATCCTAGAAAAAAGAACATGAGGTTTAAACTCTGATCATGACTCCACCACAGAGAGGCTTCAGACATCTGAGAACTCCAAGAGAAATGAATATGTATACAAGGCCCACTTTGCTTAATCTTTGGGGAATAGATGGCTAAAAATCCCAGCTGAGCCATGCTCCAGTGTGTGTAGAATTGTCCTCAGTGAATGTTCTGATGTTCCATTGACATCCCTATATCAAAATGGAAAGATTTATTCCCTCAACTGGTAGGAGTGTTGGTTGCAGTGTAGTAACCAACCTCAATTTTCAGCTCTCAACAGAAATTTCCTCACCTGAAGAGATTCACCTTGCTGAAAGTCACAACCCCTTCCTGGGGCAGCCCTTGTCCAGTGAATAACCACTGAGGTGGTATAAGAGCCTGGCCCACCTGCCGAAATGCAGAAAACCATCCCAGCTTCAAAACACTTGATAGTATTCATTGAGGCCTCTGTTGAGACTATCACAGACCAAGTTCTCCCTCTACCCAATCCTGCTTTTTTCCCTTCCCTTCCACCCATGTTGATCCCAAAGACACTCCTTAATAAATATCTACACATTCATCTGTATTTTAGCATCTGTTACCTGGAGAACCCAAGCTATGGCAAATCCCATCATATCCTCTTTCCTCATAACACATTCTCTTCATGCAGGCAGTCTCTTCCCTGCCACTCCAAGCCCCCCACTGCCTGAGACAAGAATTATGCAAATGTTCCAATCAAATGTGAGATGTAGCCAATCGCAAAGGCACAAAGAGGAGGAAGGAAGCTTATGTAATTTGCTGAATGTCATACAGCTATTAAGTAATGAAACCAAGATTTGAACCCATGTAGTCTGTCAATGAAAGCACCTTCTTGAATCTTCCAATTTTGTCTCAAGATCATCATGGGGAACCCAATGTGTATGGCTATGTGGCAATTTCATTACAATGTTGATAGGTTGTGGTATGTACCTCTTCCTCCCCTTCACTTATTTTGCCTGTCCTCCCACATCCCTCTCCTTTGTCAACCATCACTGTGTTTTCTATATCTATGAATCTGTTTCTGTCTTGTTTATTTTCTTTAGATTCCACATATAAGTGAAATAAAATTGTATTTGCCTTTCACTGTCTGACTTACTAGACTCAGCATTGTACCCTCTATGCTGAGGGTGTAGTGCTGAGTCTAATATGTTTTACATCCATGCTGTTGTAAATAACATTTCATTCTTTGTAATGGCCAAGTAATACTTCATTGTATATATGTACCATGGCTTTTTTATCCACTCTTCTATTGATGAGCACTTAGGTTGTTTCCATATCTTCGCTGTTGTAAATAATGCTGCAATGAACATAGGGGTACATATATCTTTTTGTATTAGTGTTTCCAGTTTCCTTGGGTAAATACCCAGAAGTGGAATTGCTGGATCACATGTAATTTTATTTTTAATTTTTTGATGAACATCCACACTGTTTTCCATAGTAACTGTACCAATTTATATCCCCACTAACAATGTGTCTTATATTTATTTTTCATAGGTGTACCATTTTTTTACCATAGTTGAAACACACAAATTAAATTTCTCCTAAAATAAAAGCAATACTACATATGACCATGAAGTTCTTCAAATCCTTCCTTTGACTCTCAGTTGTTCTTAACAGAAATGAAATTTGTGTATTGAGTTAGTATTTAAAATTATTATATTTCCTGAGTAGAATTATCTACCTCAATGGTTTCATTCCTTCAAAATCTTTTATAATGCTTTTGCATTCTGTCATAGAGTTTTCTTCCTGTTATAGATTCTTACAATTCAAATGCATAGCTTGTTAATTCTATGTGATATTAAATATATTATTGTCATTATGTTGTATAACATTAAGCCAATTTGCAATCATAGATACTCGAATAATTTATAAATTCAAACACTTGATTCTCTTTCCTTTGCAATTGCTCTCTTTTGGAGGCTTATTTTAGCTTTTCACTCTTCCTCAAACATACTTTAGCTAGGTTTTGTCACAATCCTAAATATATCCAGTCTCTAGGCAGATATGCTAAATGAGCAAAGCAGGGCACTTATAAGACAATACAGCATGGTAGAGTGTACAGTGAAAGGGGAGATAAGCCTTAATTGAACAATGTTTTTTTTAAAAAAGAGAAAAAGCAAGAAAATTAAAACCCTCTTTAAGCAGAATCAAAGTATATTTGCTGGCAAATTCCTCATTTTTCAGACGGTGCTTTAACCATGATACAGGATAGGAATTTCCATGGCATGGGTAGTACCTCAGCTACGGAGAGTATTCTTTCCTTGGCAGGAGGGGATTAGGTATAAAAAATCTTAGGTATGAAAAATGACAGGCTAGTGGATAAGGAAAGAAAGATGAACTTGAATAATTCTGGGGCAAAGTGAGGACCAGAACAGATCCATAGGGATGAATTTGGCTCCAGATCTGGCCACTGATAATGGTTATAACATCCACGTCATAGTATTCAAGGGTCATCATGATTAACGCATCGGGAGTGGTTAGTGTTAATAGTCAATAAGGCCTTCTATGATGTATAGAACATAACAGTGGACGTTCTGAGGTATAGTGATATGAGAAATCAGCTCAGCATGAACGCTAGGGGTGGGCTGGGGTTGCATATATCCATTTGGTTGCAAAATAGGTATAAAGGAAATTGGATCCACCTCTTCAAGTAAGTTGGCTTACATGATGTTAACAGAGCATCAGGGTTTTAAGGTCTGCACAGGTTTCTAGGGATGCATAGTAAAAACTGATAAAGGATGGGGGAAGGATTAACCAAAGAACATTTATACACAACCCATAGACATGGACACAGTATGGGGATTGATTTAGGGAGGGAGGAGGGTGGGGCTGGGTGGAGGTGGGGAAAGGGAGAAAACGTGGAAAGAACTGTAATAGCATAAACAATAAAAAAAAACAGAGGAAACACTGTGATTTATATAGGGTGGGCACAAATGCCGCAGAACAGGGAATGCCTTTGAAGCAGTGATTACTAAAGTACCCAAGACATACCTCCAGAGCTACCAGACTTAAGACGGCAACACTAACTCTAGATCCCACCCAATTGTGAGGATGAGATCCCTGACCTCCTGCCAGGCTAGTTAACTACAGACTCACAGTTGGTGGGGCTCAACCTACAGCTGGAAAGTATTATGGGAGTAACTAACTGGGGCTGAGACTGGGAAAGGTAGACAATGACAAGCCTCAGCTGCTTTGAGCTTGAACCTGCTCTTTATCTCGGTGAAAATGCTTTGTCTTCTTGGTACACACAGGAGGGGAGCCCCCTTTCTCTGATTCTGTTGGTCTCTGAAGTCATTGGGCTTAAGTTATGAAAGATTAATACGACCCCCAAGACATATTTCAAGTGCCTGGCATGCTAGCTTGGAAGGATAAGAAGTTGTTATAGATTATCTGGGTTAGGGTTACAGGGATTAAACCAACTTTACTGAGGAATGTAATGATCAGTGAATGTAGTAAACTTAGGGGTAATGTGAGCCAGTCATG
Source organism: Micronycteris hirsuta (assembly GCA_004026765.1). Taxonomy (NCBI): domain Eukaryota; kingdom Metazoa; phylum Chordata; class Mammalia; order Chiroptera; family Phyllostomidae; genus Micronycteris; species Micronycteris hirsuta. Next base: position 10,879 of record PVJI01021349.1, read on the forward strand.
ATAGTTATAGTGCTTTTAATATAGTGAGTATGGCATCAGAATAAGGTCCTCCAGTAGATATTCTGCATTCAAATAGAAGGCAATGTCTTAGTGCTGGGTTGTGTGTTGCATTTGGCATAGGATCCAGGCTAACACCTGGTAATTGAAAACAGGGTCCAGCTATTAGATGAGGAATTGGCAAGGACTAAGTAGAGAACTAGGGCTATGTCCAGTCGGAGAGGGGAGTTTGGGCACAGCTCCAAAGAGGGACTAAACTAGCTATAAAGGAACTGCAGCAGACACCCAGTGTTTATGGTGAGGTAGATATTTGGGTGCTTAGAACAGCAAGACCAGTTACAGACTCCACCCATTGATGTGAATATGGTTCCTAATATTAAGCTAGTTGGGACTAATGTTACGATACCGGCCCATGATGTGGGTGGGAAAAAGCCTATAATTTCATAAAATAGTACCTGCAGCTGTAGGATTGGGGAAGTCAAGGTTTGACACTTCAGTTTTATACAAACGAAGAATATTTAGTATAATTATAAAAAGTGGTTTGCTACCAAATCAGTGTATACCTTGGCTTTACTGTATTGTGAATTAGAGAAAATCGCATAGACTGCCGTACTGTACCCTTCAGCATCACTACCCAAAGACAATAATTATAAATTTTATAAGAAACAATAAAGGCACTGTGTATTGCACTGTAAATTGTATGGACCTTGGCTCACTGTTATCAGGAGTGATTTCATGAAATCTGTTCCCCAGAAATGGAGCTTTGTAATCAACAGAGAACAGGGATAAAAAAAGAAATCCTTTTAAATCAGTCACTCACCAGTAAGAGTGTAATGAATAACATCATACAGGCCCACTCAGAGAAATCAGTGAACCAAGCCAAAGTCACAGACTCACAAGGAAAAGAGAACCATGGAAAGGGTCCTATTGTTCCCACTTCCTCCCAAGTATTAATTTTCCCATCTGCTTAATGATAATTATTATAGCTCAGGTCTGGGTTTCTTGAACATTTTGATTATGAAACAAACGAAGTTCAGTAGCTTTCCTACTCTCTGTGGTCAACATTATGAACAATTGAGTAGAGTTCTGTAAGTAGGGATGCAAGCTTCTAGCAAGGCCCTTTGATAACTACCTCTGAATGTAATCTTTCTTTACATTGCATGGTAGAAGTTTGATGATCCCTTCCTGTTCTAGTTGCTTCCTTTAAATCAGCAGGTTGCCAACTTTTTTGGCACCAGGGACTGGTTTCATGGAAGACAATTTTTCCACAGACCGGGGTTGGGGATGGACCAGATGCACATTAATTGTCACTGGCCACTCACTGATAGCATTTTGATGAATCTGCAAGCAGTTGATTTATTATGGTGTCTGTGCAGTCAAACCTCTCTGCTAATGATCATCTGTATTTGCAGCCACTCCCCAGCACTAGCAGCACCGTGTCAGGTCCACCTCAGATCACCGGGCATTAGATTCTCATAAGGAGCATGCAACCTAGATCCCTCACATGCGTAGTTCACAGTAGGTTTTGTGCTCCTATGAGAATCTAATGCAGCTGCTGATTTGACGGGAGGCAGAGCTCAGGCAGTAACTCGAGCAATGGGAAGCAGCTGTAAATACAGTGAACGTTCCCTGACTCACCTGTTCCTCACCTCCTGCTCCTCACCTCCCGCTCTGCAGCCCGGTTCCTAACAGGGGATTGGGAACCCTTGCTTTAAAGGATTCAAAGGTGTCCTTTCACAATGGCACAAAGAGCCACCATGGCTGCTTCAGTCTACCTGGGGAATGCCTCAAGGTATATTCTGGGTCTATTTGCATCTGTACTGCTTTCATTATTCACCTTTCTGCCTTGTTTGGGGTTTAGGCCTCAATTTGCAGTTAATGCAGGACTGTCATATTGGTGATAGTTTGGGACTGTTTACCTTGTCATTGACTCTGTTGAGTTGCTATACATGACCTCTAGCATTTATTACTATGGATGTACATGTGACTATTATTGCTCATCACCAACTTACCCCAACATTACACAAGGACACCCACCCCCATCTCTAAGGACTCTGCATAGCTTGTCCTTCCCTTAGGTTCACCTGGAAAGGAATAAGCCCACCATGTTGTCCTTAGCACTAGTTGGCTATATTCTATTTCAGTGGCTCAGCATGGTAAAAATGTGTCTATCTGCATCCTCAGGGTGTCTTATTTTGCCCCTTATGGAAAGCTTCATAGAAGATACCACATGAGCTTTTATTTGACTCTGTTTTGAATATTAATGATGCTTTCCAAAAAAGAGCGATTTCATTACTTGCACGGTAGCAGAGAAGTGATGCCATGCAGTGTTTACTAGCCAGCTGTGAGCATGCACGGGTGCAGACTGACAGCAGAATCAGCAAACAATTGGCTCAATCTTTGAAACATGTTTTCGTGCCAAGCACATGAAGTTTTAATTATAAGCACTTTGAAATATTCATAGTTATTGAATTTCCTTATTCCCATGCAGAAACAAGATAAAAAGTTCTTTTGAAATCTGATGACAGAAAACACTTGATACTGACAACACACAGTTGTGTAATGCTTAATTAATCAGTCTTTGGAAATAAGCATTTTGCCCTGAGATGGTTATTATGCTCAATTCCAAAGTATAACAAACCAAAATGTGGCCCTTATCATATTTCCACATCTTTATAGAAGAGCTTGTCAACATATGCAAAGATGACTTTCGTTGATATGACAGGATTGTCGGTGTCAGCATATTTTCATTCCTCGGCCTTGAAAACTTCAGCTTCTCTGCTTGCCAAGGTCACCTTCTCATCATTCCTATGCTCATATCTATATGCTCTACCCTGAAACTTACGCTCAGTATCCCACTTCCCACTGAATTCTGGCCTCAGTGAAATTCAGACGTGTGTTCATTAAACAAACACCTATTGAGAAGTAGTATATGCTGTGTTCCATACTAGGCACATGTAATACTGAAAAAAATACAGCATAGGCTTTGCCATCAGGGATTTCACAGTTTAGAGGCCATCAGCCCTGTAAACAAATAACAGTAACACAAATTAAAAAATGAGAAGTACCAAAAAAAAGTTTAAATAGAATTAAGTATTGAGGCATGCTTTGAGGACACAGCGATTCAGTAGGATCAGCCAGATCTTCTCTCTTCTCACACCTGTTCCAATCCAGTGGACTCATCTTTTCTTACTAACCACTTCCTATAGCCCATACTTTTGTGTGGTGGGCCTAAATACTCATGGTTGCCCTTTAGCCAATGTTCACTATAGCCACCAGATCTTTCCACTACTAATGCTGACTCACAGGGTTCATGTCACCAGTTGCTGCTGAAGATCTGCAGAGAAAGGAGCGCCTTGCTCCTTTGAGATAAAAACCCATCTATCTAGCTCAGTTTGTCCCATCTTGTCATTGTTATCTACTGACTTAATTCACTCCTCTCTACTCTGAAAATTTCCTGCATTCTAGAAAAGGTCTTCTTCCTATCTGAGACCTACCCAACATCTAGTTCTCACTTTCTTAACCTTTTTGTTCTACAAAAACATTTTTTTTCCTTTAGCCATACACTACTAAAGTTAGGACCTGAATATGTTTCAGTCTAGTGTAATCAATGTCAACACACTACTCACTAAACATAAATTTCTGCCTTAATGTAAATCCAGTTCTACTATAAGCACATTGTCTTTCCTGTCAAGTGAAAGCTGTTTGTTCTTTCATGAGCCCCTGCCATTCAGAATTTAGAATTGAGTCAATGTCCTACTAGATAAGCAGTACCACATTCAGATCATTATTTCTCCAGCTTGTATGATTTTTTTTAAAGTCCTGCTTTTTTGAGACTCATGCCCTCTGGCTAGGCCATCTTCTCCCACTTCTTGTCACTGTATCCAAAAGTCTCCCCCTCTATTTACTCATTCAAGGCAAAGACATCTGGCTCACAGGCCTTCTGTTTTTTTCAAGCCTTCTTTCATACTATGTAACTTATGCGCAAGTAGATGAAATGTTCAATACTTCACCAGGAACATCACTCAGAAATATTCTACATCCAACGTATTCCAGATTTTTTAGCATAACCTCCAGCTTGCTCATTCATTTATTCTTTCCACTATTGGTCTTTGAAATTATAGGTACTTCACATTCTTAGTAATCCCTCAACTTTCTTCCTATCTATTAAGTCAATCCTTACCTTACAGAGTTTATATTGTCTATAATTTCAAGTATGCTTCTAAACTCCCTTTCATCACATATATCTGACAATATCCTAATCTTCGATAAGCCTAAATTTTTCCTCTGATCTGGCCATCAAACATAAAAAGAAACAAAAGTTGGCTGACGGTAACATTCTAAAATTAGTGGTTACTAGCCTCAACCAGGGCTCACACAAAGTAGCAGTCCCACTAAGATTTCTCAAATCAGCTTGATCCTCTTTCTCTACAGGGAATTCAAATCCTACCCAATTTCCTGAAATGTCCAATAGCACAAATCCATCCCCTATGTTTCTGAGCAGATGAATTCACCTCCTACAACCCCCCTACAACCATACCCACTTTTTCTCCATTCCCTCCAGGCCGAATTGAAGAAGCTTGCCTCCTCCTATATAAATTATATCACTCCAGTTGTGCTTGCTGTTTCACACTCTCCTACCTTGTTGTTTGTGTATTTCAACCTTGCCTCTTCTACTGAATTTTTCCCATCAACAATTACATATTCTTAATTTTTACCTGCTTTTATTTTTTTTAAATTCTCCTCCTGAGCTCACCGCTTTAGTCAGCACTATTTTTTTTCCTCCTTGTGCCCAAACTTCTCCTCTAGAAAGTTGTCTAAACTCAGTCTTTCAATACACCTACCATTCGCTTTTCCACCAGATCCAGTCTAAATTCCACTCTGATCGCTGCAATGCTACTGCTCAACATAAGGTTGCTGAATGAAATCTATTTCACTAAATCCAGTACATTTAGTTCTCATGCCACTCTGTTTCTCAGTCATGCTCTAGTCAGTCAATTCCCCGCTTTTTTCTTCTTGAAAGACACACTCTTCTTTTGAGTTCTTTGACACCGGACTCTCCTGAAATCTCTCCCCTCCTTTACCCTTATATATGTTATTCCTCATAGATCTGTCCTGTACTTTCTTCACTTACATGCTTCCTGCATGATATGATCAAACGTATGGTTTTAATAGCATAAGTCTTATGATGACTTCAAAATTTTAATATCCAATCAAAACCTCTGTCCTGTACCCCAGGCTCATATAAACAACTTCTATTGTACCTTTCCCTATTGAGTTTTCATAATTCTTAGACACAACATGGTAAAATAGAAGGTTCTTTCTGTCGCCTGAAATCTGTTCTTCCTGTGCTCTCAGTCACAATAAAAGGCAAAATGTTCTACAAAAGTCAAAAATATGTGCTTTATTTTGCTACCTCTTCTCACTTTATCCTCATCATGTCCCGTAGAGTTAGCACCTATCCCTTCTATCCACACAATTAACTCAATATCCACTTGCAACACTTATCCAAATGGTGGTCATGTTTCTCATAAACTACTGAAAATAATCTCCAACTTCGTCTCCATTCTTGCCTCCCTCCTGTCTCTTTAATGCACACCATGTGCAATGACACAACGAATTAATTCTGACCACGTATATTCCCATTTTATAAAATGAATAACATTATTTTAGTGGATAGTCCACACACGTGTCTCTTTCTCCAGAAATTGATAACTGACTTATGGATAGACTGAGCTAGATGATCAGGCTCTGTTTTTGCTCTTTATTTAAATTTAGAAAAGCCTGTCTCACAATTATAGGGTGTTGGCATTGGCAGCAAGTACTTCATGGCTTTTTCAAATTGATTGGGATATTAACATGAAATGAGGACCCAGAAATTATGGAGACATGTCTCAATAAAAACTATTATCAGTGCATCGTCAGATGCGAATTTGACAAGCACATTGCACTCAACAGCTGGAACGCTGGATATTTCAACTTGTCAGAGAATAAATTCCCATTCTAGTCTCTGGTTTCATTTGGCTCTGAAAAATATGCTACATTTTCTGTTAAGCATTTAAATGAGGGTTTTAACTATGCCTAATGATATGTCATCGGTTTCTTTCTCCAATGAGTTGAGGAAGATCTTTAGATTTTGGAGAAGAGACAAATTCTTGACAATCCTTTTGCAAGCCATTTGCACTTAAGACATTTTAATAGGTTATCCACAGTATTGCAAATAATGATGTTTTGTCCATGAAATCATAGGTTTTGGCTGTTCAAGACACTGAATGTATTTCTCTTCTTGTGAGAAGACAAGATTTTATTTAATGTTTCCCTTAAAAACGCATATGTGCATAGCCTTCCTCAAGAGTAAACACATTTCCCTCTGCAAAAGTAATGGTTTTATTTTTACCATTTCTGTGCACAGCATGCAAATAAATGCCTTCAATGTCCACAATTTGATCAGTTTCACCATTTTCACTGAGTTAGCTTCAAGAAGTTAGAATGGTTTTCTGTGATTAACAGTTTGTAAATAACATTCAGGTGTAACTACTTTGTTTTCATAACTAACTGTGACCTGCTACACACAGAGGTGTTACCACTTCAGGTATAATACTCCTAGAACAGATTTTCTAAGCTTAATAATCATTAACTAAATGAAATAATCATTGACTAAAGGAGAATTGTAAATTTTCTTCTGTAGCATTGAATTTCAGTAATAAATAAAAGTGAGCTAGCATTTCTTCTAGATATAGGTAACTGACTCATATGAGGTCTGTCCAGAAAGTATCCAGCCATGTATTATGAAAAATAGAAACATTTATTGAACAAGATACAAGAAGCATTGTACATAGGAAAATGACACCTAAGTCCCCTTCAAAGTAGGCACCTTGGGACCTCGCACAGTTCTCCCATTCGCCATCAGCTGCCCCGTTGTATTTTCCTGAATCTCATAGACCACAGGTGGCAAACACAAAGACTGGGGTCTGCATCCAGCCCTCCACCTTGTTTTATCCAGCCCAGCACCTTGTTTCTACCCAGTGGCAGCGCCCGAGCTCCCTGTCCCTAGTTAAGGAGCAGTTACATGTATACAGTCCTAAAATCACATTTGGCGCTTTGAAGGCAACTGCAAAGCTGATGTGGCCCCTGGTGAAAATGAGTTTGCCACCTCTGTCATAGACAACCTGAAATCTCTTCCCTTTCAAAGGTGATTTTAGTTTTGGCAAAAGCCAGAAGTCACAGAGCACCAAATCTGGGCTGTTCGTGGGCTGAGTCACCTGGGTGATTTGGTGTTTTGCCAAAAATCTCTGCATGAGACATGATGTATGAGCGGGTGCATTGTCTGATGAAGCTGCCAATCACCAGTTGCTCATAGCTGCGGCCTTCTGAATCATCTGAATAGTTTCCATGGAGAAACGTTTAAGCTTAATACAAAATTTGATGCAGATTCATTCCTCTACTCAGTCATTTTGAATATGACAGTCACACAGTACACATGCTCACTCAACATTGTCTACCACCCCTACTGACTAGTACAGTGAATTCTGCATTGTTCACGCATGTGCATGCCAGTCCACTTTCCTTGGCTGCCAGGTCACATCGAAGTCATACAAACCATTCTGGTTGGACTTTTTCTGGGCAAACCTTGTACTTTAAGCATTTGAGCATATTTAAATGAGCTATTCTATCGTTCCTGTTGGATAATTTCATCTCAGTTAATTTTGAACCCGATCTTATTGATTTTATTTCCCCCCTAAATTATGATTCACATTTTCCTGTTGTGTCCCATACCTGATATTTTTATTGAATGCTGGACATTGTGACATTTAATCGTTAACTATTTAGATGGTTTTCTTCTTTTAAATAGTGTTGAAATCTATTTTGGAAAAAGCAGTTAAGTTACTTGTACATAAACATGAGACTTTCAAGCCTTGAATTGCTACAGCAGGTATAGAGTAGACTTTTTTCTAGGGCTAATTTAAACTTACTACATTCTGGATTCTCTATAGATATTCTGCATTTTCAAGGCAATTTCTACTCTAGGTGGTAGAAATTGAAATTTCCCTGGAGGTGGGTTTTTTGCTTGGCTCCTTAAAGAGTCCCATGTCAAACATGCTTACATTAGCATTCATCAAAATACTTTTCCAGCCCTCTTCCTTGCAGAGCTCCTTACTATAGTATTTCCCACAGTTTGTCACCTGTTTTCTTGAGCAACTATATCTATCACCATGAAGACCTCTAAGTTGTTTTTCTTGGCTCCTCCTTCTGTGTAACAGACTACAAATTGCCTCTTGATAGAAATTTATGGAAAATGTAGGATTTAATTTGTCTGTTTCCTTTCCCTCGGGGCTCAAACTCCTGTGCTTCTACCCAAGTTTTAGGAACAATTCTTTTATAATACTTTGACCATTTTTCTAGTCATTTATAGCAGGAAAGCAATTCCCATACCATTTATTCTGTCATGAGAGACACCTGTAGATGATTTAAACAACTTTCTTTAGTGTTAATTGTATCTCATTGTGCCTGCTTTCCCATGAGGAGTATTATGTCAGAAGATACTCATGTATTCTTTGTGACTGATCTTATTTAAGCAACACATTTATATATAAATATTCTTCTGGATACATTTATGTCAAAGTTGGTTGGGAAAAGATTGCTTTAACAATGATATCATTGTATTTTGTTTGAAAACAATTCTTAAAAAATATTGATACCTTTAGGCTATAGGTTAGCCAAATTTTTAACAGTGAGTCTATAACTAGAGGGAAATTCATCACCAGTTGAATAAAATGTAATTTTGCAAACATTCCTTTTCATTTCTAATTCCAGTTTTCTTTTTGGATGCTTTAGTAAAACCACCACGTTCACTTTTTATGTTTTCTTTCTTGAATTCACAGATGTGTATTCCATATTATCACTGGAGTCCTATTTTGTGGTTATGTTTGCAACATTATATTGATATTACAATTTTTATTTCTGTTTTTACATTGTAGTTCACTCTTTGCAGCCATTGATCCTTGTTTGTGTGTGAATTGGGGATATATCTGAATGGTATTTTACAAGGAAACTGGCATATATAGTGAACAGTTAAAATAATATTAAAATATTTCCATTTACATAAAGCTTAAAATAATCTATGCTTATATATATATATATATATATATATATATATATGAAAGAGATTCCCTTTTTAGGGATTACGAGTTGGAAGGGGCGCCAGTGAGACTTATGGGGTGCAGGTGGTAATGTGTACATTACCGTACAGGCACTAGTTACATGGGTATATTTACTTATTAAAAATGTATTGAACTGCTTTACTATGTTTAGTATTTGTCCTTTTTTTAAATCTTCACCTCAGGATACATTTACTGATTTTAGAGAGAGAGGAAGGGAGAGAGAGAGAAACATCAATCAGTTGCCTCTTCTATGCGCCCCAACCTGGGGCTGAACCTGCAACCTAGGTGTGTATCCTGACCTTGAATCGAACCCATGACCTTTTGGTGCATGGGACGATGCTCCAACCAACTGAGCTACACCGGCCAAGGTTAGTATTTGTCCTTTTTATTGTAAGTATGTTATAGATTGCAAAATTGTTTTGTTAATGACATGCAAATTGACTGACATGAAGTGTGAGTGTTAAATGCAGGGCCATTGATATTAAGTGATCAATAGATTCTTATAGTACATAAGAAACCTTTAAGAATCTGATAATAATGAAATTTGAATAAAATTTTCTGTGAAGGCAATCTTAATTTAAAATTTTTACTTTCTTTCTTTAAACCCACAAAAGTACTTGTAGAACAGTTAATATATACACAGAAGCATACATCGAAGAATTCTGATTTAGAGAATGGGCTTCAGGTACTTTCCTTTCTGCTAAGTTTGTCAAATGCAACAGTAGGAGCTGAAGAATCTAAAGTTATTAACCATGTTGTCTAACCAATAGAACACAGGAGGCAAACACGGCCTGTGGGCCAAATCCACCTTGTTTCTACCTGGCAGCAGCGCTGAGCTCTCACTTAACTGTTAAGGAATAGTTACATTTATACAGTTCTAAAATTACATTTGGCCCTTTGAAGGCAACCTCGAGGCTGATGTGGCTGCTGGTGAAAATAAGTTTGACACCCCTGCAATAGAATAATAGAATCTCTCTTTCTTCAGGACATATTCTATATAAATTCTAGTTACCGTAAATTTTATCACAGATGTTAATTATACAGATATATTTTGTCTGTAATTTAACTGAGTGTTAAAAAATTTAACTTTTATTAGATAATATATCAATGTGGTTATATTTTAAAACACAGATAACAAAAGAGGCCTTATGAAGAATATCATCTACTTTAGCTGACCCATTATACTAGCAATCCTATTTTCATGTATTCATTTATCAAATGTATTAACCACCTAGTATGTATCAGATATTTTTCTACATGCAGGGGAAACAGACAGATATATTGTATCATTATTTCCTGATTTATCAACTTTAATACTGTATACTGACATCCAGAGATAAGAGTTAAGAATATAGCTCAATGACACTAAATTGGGTTGGCAAAAACAGTTTGGGAGTTTCAGAGTTGAAGAAAATTTTGTAGTTTTCACAATGCTGAGAGAGACTTCTGTGAAAACAGTGCAGAAGAAAAGCATATTGAACTTGATAATATAACAATAGAAACTTTCCAAAACAAAATACACTGAGAAAAAGAAATGGAAATAAAACCCACGTTATCAGTGACCTATGAGACAACAAAAAGTAGACAACACAAAGTAGACAATATGCAAAATTGATGTTCCAAAATCAAATAATAGAGAATTTGAAAAAATTAAGGCTGAATTATTTCCAAATTTGATGAAAATATTAATCCCAGAGACCCAACAGAACTCAATAAAAACAAAAACAGGAGAATGTAGAAAACAGAGTACCTCATCCGCCAAGATGGAGGCGTAGGTAGAAACACTTCTTTTCCTCACACAACCAAAAGGAAAACAACCAATTTAAAAACAAAGAACAACTAGAACTGCCAGAAAATTAAACTGCATGGAAATCTGAAAACCAAGGAGTTAAAGAAGAAACATTCATCCAGACTGGTGCAACAAGACAAAGAAATATGGACCAAATGAAAGAAGAGATCAAAACTGCAGATAAAGAACTAAGCAATGAGGAGAAGGACAACCTATCAGATGCAGAGTTCAAAACACTGGTAATCAGGATGCTCACAGAAATGGTTGAGCTCAGTCACAAAATGAAGGAATTACACATGCAAGTCCAGGATGCTCTGAGACTCCCAAAGAAGTTGGATCCAAGAAGAAACACACCAAAATACATCATAATTAAGTTTCCCAAGATTAAACATAAGGAGAGAATCTTAAAAGCAGCAAGAGGAAAGGAGACAGTTACCTACAAAGGAGTGCCCATAAGACTGTCAGCTGATTTCCCAAAAGAAACCTTGCCAGAAAGAAGGGGCTGGAAAGTATTCCAAGTCATCAAAGGCAAGGCCCTACATCCAAGAATACTCTATCCAGTGAAGCTTTCATTTAGAATGAAAGGGCAGATAAAGCGCTTCCCAGATAAGGTCAAGTTAAAGGAGTTCATCATCACCAAGCCCTTATTATATGAAATGTTAAAGGGACTTATCTAAGAAATTGAAGAAGATCAAAAACTATGAAAAGTAAAATGACAACAAACTCACAACTATCAACAGCTGAACCTAAAAAAACAAAAACAAACTAAGCAAACAACTAGAACAGGAACAGAACCACAGAAATGGAGATCACATGGAGGGTTAGCAGCAGGGAGGGGGAAAGTGGGGGAAAAGGTACAGGGAATACGAAGCATAAATGATAGGTACAAAATAGACAGGGGAAGGTTGAGAATAGTATAGAAAATGGAGAAGCTAAAGAACTTATATGTACAACTCATGGACATGAACTAAGGGGGTGGGGAAAGCTAGAGGGAATGTGCTGGGCAGAGGGAGATAAAAAGAAGAAAAAATTGGGACAACTATAATAGCATAATCAATAAAATATACTTTGAAAAAAGAAAACAGGCCAAAGCACATCACAATCAAATTGTTGAAAATAAGTGATAAAAGTAAAATCCTTAAAAATCATCAGGGAAAATATGCATTATGTATAGCACAATAGAAATAAAAATGATTGCAAACTTGTCCTCGGAACCAATGCAAAGTAGGTACATTGGAGTCACATCTTTAAAGTACTAAAAACATAACATCCTCTCAACATAGAATTCTCTACTCAGAGAAAAATATCTTTCAAAAATGAAAGCAAACTGAACTTTTTCAGAAGAAAAACAACAAAACTCTGAGGCAATTCATCTCCCGCAGAACAGCACTGCAAAAAATATTAAAGGTATTCTGTAGACAAGAGGAAAATCACACCAGATGAAAATGTAGATTCATACAAAGGAATGCAAAACACTGAAAATGCTAAATATATGGGTAAATTTTTTTTCTTACTCGTTACTATCTTTAAAAGATATTTGAGAGCAGAATGGCAGACTAGGAGGACCCCACTCTTAACCTCCCATAGCAACAATTTGGCAGACATCCACAGACAAAAGTGCCTTTGTTGGAACTTCAGGCTTGTGAAACCCTGCTGGAGCCCAAGACTAAGCAGCACAATTTTGAGAAGGAAGGCTCATGCCCAGGTGGCAGAATACTGACGATGGTCTCAGGTGCAGACCCAGATGCAGCTCCATGCTTTTGTGCATTGAGCTACAGCCCCTTTTACCCTGCTTCTGCCAACAGCACCATTTGCCTAGGGACCCCCAACCTATTGTTAGATTTACTTCCAGGAGCTCACCCAGGTTCTGACAGTAAATGTCAGAGAAAAATCCGCTGTGCTTCTGGCAGGTGGAAGGGTAAAGCGCCCATTCTGAAACATACCAGAGCACTCCTTTATTCTTACAGAGGTGTTGCCCTCAGAAGGAACTAGTTAACCATAGCCTAACCTGTAGGGGTATTATCAGAGCCTAAATGATCTAGGGGAAAGGAAATAACCTATTTCAGTCCATTCTAGTCAATCTCCCCTACGTAAGCAGGCAGAAAATTTGAGAACTCATGGACAGTTCAGTGTCCAGGAAACAGACTCACTAAAAAACTGAGACAGAATCATAGGAATACTGAATGCCTCCCCTTGCCCCATGTTTTCCAAGCCCTTGCATATCAAACTGCCTTTTTTCTTTCATCACATATGAAGGATATATGTGAGGGTAAAATTCTAAAATCTGAGTCCTTTATTCTTATAACTGTGTAAATAAAATGCTCCTCTCATAGTTTCCACTGCTGGAGATCGGATCTCTTAAAACAATCTGACTTACTTCCTTTTAAAATTACCTATTACTTTTACCTAAAAGCATATGAGGTTTTGTTTTTATCCATAAAATTCCCAAATCAAGAGTCCCGTGGTTATTGTTATTATTAATTCTCCCTAGAGGACAGATGTATGCCTTTCCCTCTAAGGAATGCAGATGTGCCAAGATGGTGTAGCCATTAACTATAAGCAGGGGTCTAATCAAGAAAGACAGCACCAGGGAGGCCTAGCACCAGGCAGCCAGTATTGAACCATGGGACTGAATTTCACCAACTCCAGCCTTGGAGGGTTTGAGTGAGGACAAACTGAAGCTTAATCCACAACCCTAAATATATTCTATCAGGCTAGTGGGAAGGGAAAAAAGAAATATATAAACAGGGATATAGAACATAGATCCAATCATGGAAACTGTAATATTAGAAAACAGCATGATGGGTGACCAGGTAGTCAGACTTCCAGCATTAGTAAACAGGAAAGTGCCCTTTTAAGAATGTAAATGTGCCGAGAGGGCTTGGCCATAAGTAGACACTGATCTTGAAGAGTCAGCCTCAGAAGTAGGGGTAATATGATTCCATTCCGTGCAATTACTGGAGTTCAGACTTAATTGGTAGGTTTAATTAGAAGACATTTTCTGTTTTTCTTCCTTCTTTTCTGGACTATATATGATTAAAGGTCATGTAAGTCAAGATTTACACCTGCATTAGCTTGAGCCTCCTCATTTTTCCAGCAATAGTAGCTAAAAAAATTGATTTTAAAACAACTGCCCTGGCTGGTGTGACTCAGTGGATTGAGTGCCAGCCTGTGAACAGAAAGGTCACTGGTTCCATTCCCAGTCAGAGCACATCCCTAGGTTGTGGGCCAGGTCCCCAGTGGGAGGCGCACAAGAGGCAACCAATGGATGTATCTCTGGTACATCGATATTTCTCTCTCCCTCTTTCTCCCTCCCTTCCCCTCTCTCTAAAAAATAAATAAAATCTTAAAAAGAAAAACAACTTACCTGATGGGAAAAGTTAACTTCCACTTCAATAAACTTATGAGTAAGGCCAATGAGATAATAAAATCAGCACACCATGGGTCAGGGCAGAGATGCACTAAATCTTCTTAAGGTCAATCTAACTCCCAGGCCCTTATACTTGACTGAAAATAATTAGCACCTATACAGTGGGAATTGTTCCCCCTCCCCGCTCCCCCCTGCTAAGAGATGTGTAGAAAAGAGATCATCTTTCACACCGAAGGTGAAGGTCAGACACTGGACTATAGTAAATTCACTAAAGTTATGCCTCTCAGCAGGGCTTCTCTCGGCAACACTGAAATATTAGGTTGTGTTTTCCATGAAAACATACACACCCCTTCCTGACACCCCTATGTGACACAAGAGCAGTAAGTACACTTTATCAGCAATGGCTCACAAATGTTAGTTTTGAAGCTCATTGGACTGTCATTTGCCAAGGCTGACATATATAACTCTCCTCATTTTGTGATGTCAGATAGTCAGAGTGAAAGTCCTGGGGCCTTAGAAATAGCAAAATGAGTTAAGTGAAGGTATTGTTAAGCACCCGTTAGAATCATTGTCTGAAGTTTGTAGCTTATAGCTCTCCTTTAATTAAACTCTGCATACTCTATTCAGCTATTTAAATTGCATAGAATATGTCCCTCACTGCCTGACTTACTTCACTGGACAAATACCATATGATCTCACCTTTAACCGGAACATAATCAGCAAAAGCAAAAAGCAAGCAAAACTTAACCAGAGACATTGAAATTAAGAACAATCTAACAGATGACTTCCTAAGATGGCGGCATAGGTGAATGCACCGTACCGCCTCGCACAACCAAACAAGGAAAAAAATCAGAAATCTACACATCCAAAAACAGCCAGATCTGACAGAAAATCATATTGAGAGGAAGTCCGACAACCAAGGAATTAAAGAAGATACATTCATTCAGTCTGGTGAGCCGGAAGGTGCAGAGCAAAGGGAGAGCACTCAGTGACCCCGCAGCGAGCAGGTGAGCAGACGGCAGGACCGCGGTTGGAGGGGCGGTCCCCGCGGGGCTGCAGCACACCCAGACGGGGCCGACTGAAGCTCGGTCTGCGCCCGGCTCATCCGGACCCAGCAGGGCCGAGACCGGTGGACTGGGCAGGTCTGCATTCACGTGCAGAGAAACCGGGAAAGAAAGCAGTGCGCAACCCATCGGCAAGGATTGGGACCGCCTGTGGGGGTGGAGTCGGCGGTGGGAGGAACTCCCGGCCTCACAGGAGAGTTCGCTGGGGAGACCCGCGGGGGATTGGAGCTGTGCAGCCTGTCCAGTGACCCCGGAGCGACCCCCGGAGCCGGCGCAGAGGGGCCCAAATTGCTGGCAGGAGGCGGTGTGGGTGCAGAGAGCGGAGAAGGTGCCATTGTGCGCTCAGGTCCCGCCCCCGGAGGCTACGTCACAGCATAACTACCGGGCACTTCTCTGCACAGGGGATCCCCAAGACTCCGCCCCCCTTACAGTAACAGGTTCACCGAGGGGGAAAAAAATGGCCCAAAGAAAGGAACAGATCAAAACCCCAGAGCTAACCGACCAAGAGATTGCCAACCTATCAGATGCACAGTTCAAAACCCTTGTAAAAAGGATGCTAACAGAATTCGACGAAAAATTAACAAACTTGCTTGAACAAATGAGGAGAGATCTGCAGGGAACCAATAGAGATAAGGAAACTGGGACTCAAATCAACGCAGTGGACCAGCAGAAAAAAAAAACATCCAACCAGAAAAGAATGAAACAACAAGAATTCAAAAAATGGAGGAGGGGCTCAGAAACCTCCAAGACATCTATAAACGTCCCAACATACAGATCATAGGGTTGCCAGAAGGAGAAAAAGAAATCCAAGGAATTGAAAAAATATTTGAACACATAATGATGGAGAATTTCCCAAAGCTGGCGAAGGAAATAGACTTTCGGGAAGTCCAGGAAGCTCAGAGAGTCCCAAAGAAGTTGGATCCAAAGAGGAACACACCAAGACACATCATAATTACATTACCCAAGGTCAAAAATAAGGAAAGGATCCTGGGAGCAGC